>JAIGNY010003096.1:995000-1020000 GCA_020152595.1 Chiridota heheva
ATTTGAATGAGGAGGGTATTCCAAATCCCAAATTCTAGGGCCGCAAGTTTCCGAAAAACTTGCAGCAATATCTGGGGGCGCAAATCTCCGAAAAACTTACAGCAATATCTGGGGGCGCAAGTCTCCAAAAGACTTGCAGCTTGTACGTGGAATATCAAGAAAACAATATTACATGGCCTGTGGGAATAATGATAGGGCGGAGGTGTCAGCATATCTAGTGGGTGCAATATCATTAAGAGCTTTGTAAGTATGAAGTAAAATTCTAAAAATGATTCGTTCTTTGATGGGCAGCCAATGAAGTTATTTAAATGCAAGGGATATACTGCTGGACATGTCTAACTTTAAAATAACACAGGCATTGTTGGATCCGCTGCAAACGACTGATTGTACAATTCGGTAAACTATATAATAATGAATTACTTTTTCATATTAAAATCGGTAATTTCTGGAAAAATTTAAATAGTGTCACATGGCCGAGATTCACGTGACAGTCTATAATGGACCAATCGTATACTGGAGGAATCTTATTGACCAGTGAAATACTGGAGGAGTCTTGGCCGTCTGCACAATTCACGCACGGTATGGGACCAAGCGTATGAAAAATGTTTTCAAGCGCACGTATCATACGTGCGTTATACATTAAGGCAATACGCGGGGGGAATTGCTGCTTACATTTTTTTCCTCAAACCTGCACTGATTGGTTGGGAAACAAAGGAACAGATCCCCCAGCATTTGATTGGTCGAAGAACTGAAGAAATCACGTTCGGCTAAACTCGGTTTGAAAAGGTCCATAGTCAAAATGAGATGTAGCCAAAGCTTGTACAAGAGATCTGGTAGAGTCCATTGACAAATGTTTCCTCAGTTTTCTGATGTTTTTTGAAGTTGTTACTAGCAGACTAGGGATTAGACACTTTTGACTCACATGCTTTTCCATAAAAAAGAACATCATCTAATCTCCAAGAGATCTCACATTTTCTTGACAATTTATCATGGATGAGTCAATTGTGATATGGGCGACGCCAAGTTTACAAAGCTAGGCGCGAGATCCAAAAATAATTAATTCAGTTTTAGCATTATTCATTTTCAAACGACCTTGGTTCAGCAAAGTTTTACATCATGTAAATAATCTTCCATGGCAGAAACACCATCACGTTTCAAAGTCTCGACTCACGCATTAAGCACAAGGTATAAGAGTGCTTCAGCTGACGTCATGAGGTCACTTGACTTTGTTTACATCGCCATTTTGTCGGTCAAAAACACTGTCGTCTGCTGTACACTTAATTAGACTTACAAACGTTTGCATGTTGCTAAATACTATTATTTTTTGTAAGATAATTATGCCGGAACCTTGCTGTGCCGTTGGTTGCACTAATAGATGTGTGCGGGGGAATAAAAAGACATTTGATTGATTTCCATCTGATCCTGATCGACGTTCGAAGTGGGTTTCTGCTGTACGAGGCGACGGCTTTCAACCTAGGGTTCATATGATTTGCAGCGAGCACTTGTAGGCTTTGCCTGAGTATAACGAACAATCAGCTGGAGTAAACGTTAAAGTTACTCTTCGTGTACCCGGTGAGTGTATAAAACTTAAGGAAAATATGAAGTAAAATCGGAAGCGAACAAAAAATTGCAATTAGTAAAATTCGCTGTACTGGTACTGGTAGGTTAGCATGTAGTATGTTTGCTGTACGTGTGATGTGACTGCGCCGTGTGAAGACGCGTGGAACGCAACGACGTCGCTGCCCTGCAAAATGGAATCTAGTTGAGTTAAGAATCACGTGATGAAATCCCTCTATAGGGCGTGATCATCTGCATAGCCCATGACTTCTGAGAGGTGTTTGGAAATGGTTCTGAAAAGGGTACTGGCGTAAACAGTGTATACCAAAGAACCTGCACATGATCCTTGTGAGACACCTTGATGGAGTTATTGTTTAGTTGATACGCAAAGCAGCGTTCAAGGTCACAACGCAGCGCTCACAGCATTGGTCAAGCCCGCTACATTTCGCATACGACGACTAACCCACTGCATTTCTTCAAACATTCTGTTTAAACTAAATGTTATATCCTTTTCATTTTCACCATGCTATATTTTGAAGGGAAAAAAAGGAAAAACTCTCATATGCATGACATCTTTTATTATTGGTATTTTATTTTCCTGGAATTAAGACCTTTCCCGCAATGGCCAGAAAGGAGACCAAACATCTAAATGTACTTTTGCATCATACATCATGTGGTAAACAAAGCAAGAGTAAGATTCACATATGATATTACCTGATTTTTCTTGCAAAATGGCGTCAACTGGCATAGCTGGATTTGTACACTCAAATAGACCAAATCTCGAGCCTTTCATTTTTTTCGGTCTGGGCATTGTAAGTGATAGGTAACGCGTATGTGTATGTTCTCTAGTTCCAGGAGGGAGCGCTATTGTTTCTCCTTTGTTTGACTTATGACGAATAGAACTCGTCCCGTTGTAGATTGAGTAGATAGCAGAAGTATCTCCTCTGTGCGTATTGACAGGCCTCTTTACTGCACAAAGAATGTCGTCTAAAAGTAACCAGAGAAAATCAGTTTATGCAATTTGGTGATCAATAGGGTCGTGGCATCAACGGACCCCCTTCCTTCCCCCTCCACACACACACACATTTTCTCTATCCACGCGCACTGCCTGCCACCATCCGTCCATGCTCTACATATACTCACACATTTTTTCCCAACGGATAAGAACTATTGCAATGCATTTTTGTCATGTATCTTTTTTTAGCTCTCCAATGTATGGAGTTTTTGAAAGTGAAAGGCAATTTGCTATTCTCTACGCTTCAGTCTTTCGAGCACAATCAACGCACGTTACGTAATCATTCTCAATACATTTAATGTGAAACTAATGTTTTGCCAATAATCAAACAATTATCAAACAATCTTCAGCAAGTTGTAGCAGAGTTTTAATGGAAGGTATCGTCCCGTGCATACATCCAGGTGCAAACGCCGCCATGCCGCTAACGTCACTTCCGTGTTTTTCCTTCAATTTCCCTTATTGATTGCGATAAATCTGTGATGCTACTGATAACTCATGAAGGCCCATATGTTCGGTAGCATTGCAGATTTCTCGCGATCAAAAGGCAAATTAAAAACCGGAAGTAAGGTTACCATCACGGCGACGATCGCGTCTTAATGTATTTATGGGACGATACCTTTCCTTTAAACAATTCACGTTTCTGCTATCGCTTTCCCCTTACAGCAAATCTTGATTTTTATCCAGTCTGATATTTTGTCCGTTGCTTAAAACTCAATACATTTAATGAGAAGCTAAATCATTTGATAATTACCAGTTATCAAGCATTCTTCGTTAAGTTGTGGCAGAGCTTGAAATAATTCACAAGTTTCAGCTATGGAAGACTGGTTATTGTTGCACGCGCAGTAAGCTTCCTGTCGGCCGCTGAGACACATGCCAACGCAACAGTCCGGAGTGGTATCACATGGACATACGTCCTCACCCCCTTGACCTTGGAAGAGTATTCAGTAATGGCGTGTTAAAACGTAATTGACACCATTTCCTGCAGTTTTTGCAGTTCTATAAAGTTGTTATCACCTTGCAGTATGGGAGAATCCTGAACTTTTGGTGTAATAATAAATACACCAAAATTCGGAGCTTCGTATTCATTAAGATCCATAGAGGCCGCCATTTAAGTATAGTGATAACGTTAAGTCAATGGGGATTTTAAATGAGAACGCGGAGGGGTATTTTTGAAAGAAAAAACCGATATCAAATGAATATTCATTAGATTTAACCGCGGACTTTTCAATTTCATCGTGGACTTCGCGATTAAATAAGAAAAGACTTTCGTTGACAGGTCGTTGACCTTTTGAACAGTCCTCTCGACACATGATTCTGTATTGGCTTAGTCATCACTAATACAGTGTAAATGCATCATACGTTACATTACACAAATACTACCGTTCTCTTAGTAAAAATCCCATTAATATAACGTTATCACAAGTTAAAATGGCGGCCTCCATGGATCTTAATGAATACGAAGCTCCAAGTGTTGGTGTATTTTCTTATTACACTAAAAGTCCAGGATTCTCCCTGACTGCCTTGCAGATTGTAAAGAACGAAAGTTGGTCATCGGAAAATGCAGAGCGATTCACCTGGTGACATCATTCTTTTGTGCAATTTCTAGATTGTATAAGATATGTGGACAGGTAGAGACTTGTATGTATAATAAAAAGGGCTGCACCTTCTTTAATGTTACTCTGTATATTTCCCACTCAAATTTCAAATATCAAAGGTTCCCAAAAACTGTGCTCTATACTGCTTTAAAGTGGATAATATTTAATCGATTTGAACGGGACTTCTTGCTGCTTGTAAGCCATTTAAGCTCATGTTGCTGATACCCTCTCCATACCTTAAACCTTAACTGGTGGATGTTGAAGAAGCGGTAAAATGGCAAGCTTGATCCGATAAAGAAGAGGTTGGATATATAGTCATATGAACTCATATCGAAAACCCAAGATTGTTATCAAGACTGATTTTATACTAGTATGACTGTATGGAGAGACAATAGGACAACGCACAGAATTTCCTACCTCCTGTTTTCCGCGGCATAATGTACAGTTGAACTCCTTTAATTCATTCTACCATTTAAAGTTATTTGGCCATTTCATCATCTGACAATTACACTGTACATTTCGATGCATGTTTTAAACTTGACATATTCCTTAAGGAATATGTTTCCACTATAACACTGATATTTTATGTTCATATGTTGTTTTTTTTCTCAAAAAATATATTTTATGCATGCACAATTATAATTCATCTCAAATTTCAGATTTTGAAATATTTCTAAAAGTGTGAGTAAAATACACACATAACATCTAATAACCAGTGTTGTTTTCCAGGGGGAACGCGGAGGAATGGCGTCCCCCTCCCCTCTCCCCCCACTTAATTTTCATAAAAACGCCGTTCCCCCAATACAAAATATAAATAGAAAAATGAAGAAACAAAGAAAATCGCGGAAATGATAGTACTATAACACAAACAAACAAACATTTCACTTTAAAAAATAATTTTATATAATTTACGCAATAAATCCACAAAACTGGCAATAATTGTGAGTTTATTCAATGATAACGTAAGCCCTTGTATCATTTTTACCCAATCTTTCATGTTCATACAGTACAACTCAATGCGTGCGGATGCGACTTTGGGTCAATATGATATCAAGGCCTGACATTACCAAAAATATCCCCAAAATGGCCTCTAACTTAAGAGTAATAATATGCATAAAAACAAATAGATTAACTTTACTTATATGAAATAAATAAGTTTGGCAGCGTTCATCTGTCCTGTGTGTACATCTTCTCGATGTGAATTACTTTGGGGTGGACGCTTATTAGAATTTATATTTATCATTTATGCCGTACGAAATGATATTCAATTTTTTGTTTGTTATTATGCGCACTGGGCGGTAAATAGGTCGGATACGGTATTTTGTTTAATTATACTTACTTTTGTGTATCATTATATAGTAGTTTCTTCTCATATTTTTAATTATTTGTTGTCATAATCATATGTATATTGTTATATAATTTGGAAATAAAGAGCAAAAAAGCAATATATGTTCTTCAAATATTACACTTTAAACGTTCAAAATAATTGGTAATATTACCTGGGAAGTGTCATTTCCTGCGATCTATATACAGATATAGGGGATGCTTTTTGAGAAAAAAAATTCACGCTTCGCGCCAATCGATGGTGGCGCTTTGCTTAGATAGTAAACCAAAAAACGTCCCCCCACTACAAAAAATTGGAAAACAACACTGCTAATAATTGATAATTTTAACAAAATTTCAACTTGAACGGTAAATAATAACTAATTTACTAAGATAACAGTTCAATATCTTAACTCGTACTAGTAATAATATTAGGGGAATGCCTTTGTTTACCCTAGTAGAGCAGCGTAGGAAGTCATCTTCATTTTCTACATCGAAGTTTACTTCTATGGGTCATCAACATCGTGTGTCTCTGTTTCTCTTACGAATACACGCAGACGAAGCACAGATATTCTGATTGGTGAAGACTAATATCAATTTGATAATTCATTATTTTTGAATAACAACCTCCTGATTTCTATACTATTTCATCCTAACTTGAAAACGTTCATATATCACGGGATGATGTGCATTGAAATATAGGGTGTGCCCCTTCTGTACCATTTACATTGCTGGATACAAAACTAGATTTGCATTCATTTAGCATTTATTCAGCTTATAGATTTTCATACCAATTTAGCTCTTGAAAATAATAGTTTCAGGCCTATACTTACAATCACATAATTCCAAGCTCTCACATAGTGCAATATCGTATACGGGCACTTCGGTAAAAGCGACGGTAGATGTTCCATCAATGATGTTAAAGTAAGCTACATAAGCTGCAGAAGGGTCACTTGGATCGCCAACGACAACCAACATGGATGATGTCAAACTAACTGAACGAATTGTGTAGTTAGTTGTTACGTTAGCTGTAGGCAATGTTAGGGGTAGTCCTCCATTTGTCAAAGTGTCACCCAACGGAAAGAAGTATACGTTGTTTTCATCAGCAACGGTTAAGGTGTCCAATGCTGTAGAAAGAAGACCGTGTGGCGTAAGCAATGTTTATTTGGCAATATATTCTTTGCTTGGCAAGTTATACATCTTTATCACGCAATTTCATCTAATTTCCCGATCGAGATATCTCCATGATATTCCTATCGGGAATTATAATCAACTGCCTGCCGATTGGGATATCCACAAGAAAGGGGAATGGAAAATCCATATAGGCAAATCCTCGCATCATTCCTGTTTTGTTCTACGTAATTAAGGTCCTTTATGTTTTTGCATATTTTGTTAAAAAGCAATCAAGATTGCATTATTTAGCAGATAGTTCACACAAACACACACACACACACACACACACACACACCCTCCCTCACACACACCCTCCCTCACACACACACACACACACACACACACACTGTAGACAAAATACAAATATCGTACTTTTCTCAATAATTTCAATTATATTGAATTATAGTATGCGCTGGAAAAACCACAAAAAAGAAGTTTAAGAGGCTATTGGTCGAAAAGTGAAAAGTCTTTATTGCTTGGTCAGGGGAATTGTGAAACAACACAGGTTTGATTTGTTATACTCGTGTCATAATTCAAGTTGTAACCTAGTCATAACTGAAGCTAGTACTAGCAGCAAGTTTGCGCAAGCTAAAGATGTTAGTTTATCGCAAGCTTGCCGCAAAATATTTTTTGTAGAGGTATTCATTAAAAACAATTCTGAATAATTTGAACATTTGTATCTTATTTTTCCATTTTAATTCCTGAATCTCAGTCACTAATACAATTAAAAGGTATATTGCTGATAGAATTCTATTAAGGAGTTAAGATTAGAAAATGTATGGTAAGAATTTTCTGTACCCTTTCAAAGTATTACTATAGACTATTGAATCACAAAGCATTACCAGAAGAATATACTGTCCCAAGAAAGCTCATTCGTCAACATTTTGGACCGTTTTTCCACAAAGTACACAGTATTCTCTTCTTCTAATATAATATCCTTTGACAATGTACAACCAAAAACTCACCAAAGTTAACATGCAAATCAACTATTCTGGGAGAGCTGGTAACGGATAAGATCCTTTGCACGTTTCTACCATCAAGATCCATTCGGTAAACATCAGTACCCTCAACAAGCAAGAAAACAACCCTGGAAAATATTAATGAAATTACATCTGATAGTAATTCATTACAATTAGGTGGTGGTGGTGGTGGCGGTGGTGGTGGTGATCATGGTGGTGGTGGTGGTAGTGGTGATGATGACGATGATGATCATGATTATCATGATTATCACTATTATTGTTATTATTATCATTATTATTATTATTATTATTATTATCATTATTATTATTATTATTATTATTATTATTATTATTATTATTATTATTATTATTATTATTGTTATTATTATTATTATTATTATCATTATTATTATTAGTATTATTATCATTATTATCATTATTATTATCATTATTATTATTATTATTATTATTATTATTATTATTATTATTATTATTATTATTATTATTATTATTATTATTATGATTATGATTGTGATTTATTATTATTATTAGTAGTAGTATTACTATTATTATCATTATTATTATCATTATTATAATTATAATTAGTATTATTATTATTATTATTATTATTATTATTATTATTATTATTATATTATGATTATGATTGTGATTATGATTATTATTATTAGTAGTAGTATTACTATTATTATCATTATTATTATCATTATTATAATTATAATTAGTAATTATTATTATTATTATTATTATTATTATTATTATTATTATTATTATTATTATTATTATTATTCAATAAGAAATCATCAGTGAAAAGAAATATTAGGATCTACCCGCAATATGTACCTGCCACCTTAAAAATCGCGCGAGTCCTGAATTAATCCGCGGAAAGAAAATGAGAACCCTCAGAGAAAGGGCTTTGCATTATTAATAATTTGCAGCTTAACCATAATAAGTGAAAGAATGCAGCACCTCCCCACCCATCGCCCTCACAAACCTCTAATTTAAGCATACTATTACTGCCTCTTCTGTAGCTGTACCAACATAAAAATCTCTCGACAAAAAATAGCGAAGTAGGCCTACCGGCAATATTTTACGGGTTTGTGTGGGTATGTGGGGTGGTGGTATTAGGGTAGCACTAAAGGCAAAGACGATGACCTGGGGATTCCCCGCATAGGCGTACAGGGCTATTTTCAATGGGGAAGGGGTGGGGGGACGACTGAGCACTTTTGCCCGAAAATGCATATGTTTGTACATACATGACTGAACTGAATGCAAAACTGAAGGTTAAGTTTCGTACTTCCGGTGCGGATTCAGACGGGAGAGGAGGGGGTCCATGGTGGGAGATTTTTTCCGATCATACTTTTTTTTTAACAATGAAATAACTCTAACTTACGTTTGATGTAAATTTTAGGTAAATTTCATTCGATGTTTGGTAAATCTTTTCAATCTTTGGGCAATTTTCCTTCATTTTGGAGCAATTTTATTCCATTTTCGGTAGCTTTTGCTCATTTATCGGAAAATTTCCTTCTTATTCGGAAAATATTTGGTAAATTTTCTGAAATCTCTTTCAATCTTTGAGAAATATCCTGCATTCTCATGAAATTTTTGAAAAACTTCCTTCAGTTTGAAGCAATTTTTCTTCGATTTTCGGTAACTTTCCTTCATTTTTAGGGCCTTTTTTCGGGAAATCTCTTTCAATTTTTAAGAAATTTTCTTCATTCTGGCGCAATTTTCGGAAACTTTACTTCATGTTGGTGAAATTTTTCATCGGGTTTTTGGTAATTTTATTTAATTTTGTGGGAAATTCCTTTCAATATTTGGAAACTGTTTTTTAATGTTTGGGATTTTTTTTTTATTTTCGTGCAATTAAAGTTTCGGAAAATGTCCTTAAATGCTGAAATGTCGTCGGGCAAAATCCTCAATATCAGGAAGTAAATCTTTTCGATAATGATAAACACGGACACATCTGTCCAACATCAGAACATGATTTTTTAGTATTTTAAAAGTGAATCAAAAACGCAATTTTGAATTTTCTACTCTCCTGTTTCTGATTAATGAATCTAATGATTTAAAGGTAGACTCTGCCGACTTTTGAGGGCGTTCTTTCTAG
Organism: Chiridota heheva; assembly: GCA_020152595.1. Taxonomy (NCBI): domain Eukaryota; kingdom Metazoa; phylum Echinodermata; class Holothuroidea; order Apodida; family Chiridotidae; genus Chiridota; species Chiridota heheva. Next base: position 1,004,751 of record JAIGNY010003096.1, read on the forward strand.
CCAATTTTCCCGAATTTTCAGTGACGCTAGCATTATCTCGCGCTCACACGTCGATTGTAATGTCAAATGAATGCGTGCACAGTAACGTTACAGTAATAAGACTCACGTTTATGGTAAACCAGACGGTTCATAACGTGCAAAACTATGCGCGTAAAAGGAAATTTCTTTACGCGTAATAGGAATTTCTTTGCGTGCTAAAGAATTGACCAATGAAATTCCAGTTTTGAGCGTAATTCACTCTTTTTACGCGTAAAACGTTCTAATTACGCGTAATAATAATAGTTTACGTGTATAAGCGGCTTTACGCGTAATCCATTTGTATTTCTTTACGCGTAAGACTATTTTTTCCTCGCCTGGCCGAAAAGCTCATAACATGCAAACTTTACGCGTGATAGAACAGTCTTTGCACGCTAACGAAACAGCCAATGAAATTCCGTTTTTGAACGTAAAGTAATTCAATTACGCGTAAAAGAATTTGTGTACACGTCAAAACCATCCTTTACGCGTAAACCAAACCATCCTTTACGCGTAAATAAAATTATCTCTTTACGCGTTAAGAAAATGCTTTACGCGTAAGGAATTTCTCCCACATGGCCGAATGGTTCATAATACGTTATAACACGACGTGCAAAACTTGAATATGATTGGCTGTTGCTTCAAGCTTCCGGAGCATGCAATACACAGCGCATGACAGCATGCATGCAATGCAGTGCTTGGCGCGGCTAGATCGAAAATAGTAGAACTAGAAGTTAGAACAAAGTCTGAAAGTTTATAATAATGAGATTATGATGGAAGTATTTGGAATATGATGTCTCAATTGGGGCTAACATTTGCAACTTTGTACAATCAATCAAGGATAAAACGGATATTATTTCTCTAGTGTTTCTGTTAATGATTCCCTTCAAATTTGGATGGTGGAATAAAAACGAAATAATTGCAAACAAGGCTATGCTTTTACATATATACAGTAGGCCTATGGTTACACAATGTACGTATGACAGATTAATTGTGCATTATGTGACTAGTAATGAGACATTTGTTCCTTGTTGTGCATATGCTAACCAGGCAATTACCTTGAAATGTAATAAGTTACGATTACAATCAATTCAAAATTTATGATTACGATTGCTAGCCTATTACAGCAAAATCAACTTTGAGTACTTTCCTATGTAATTACGATTGCAAACGTAATTACTATCCTGATAAATTGATTGACTACAATGCGATAAAGGTTTGCCCTTATATTTTCCTTAAAAGAGACTTTTGTGCTGCATGTCCTTTATGATGATGATAACCGTGACCCCAAGTCCGATACCAACACACTAAAGTCATATCTAAATTTAATTAGCCAGAATGCATTTTACTTAAAACAAATGAGCTAATTTGTAACTACTTTCTTTTTATACTAGCCCAAAGGACCCAAAGGACCTGAAAATTCTACTAGCCCCATCACCAAAACTACTAGCCCTGGGTTAGCAAGCTTATGTAAATGTCATACCCTGATCAGGAAGGGGACCCAAAATAAAAATACAAAGAGTTGGAAAAAAATTAAAATCACTGAAACATGGTAAATGTTTGAAAGAAAGATCTGCATAATGCATTGGTGCTGGACAGAAATGTAGCTCGAGTGTGGCATGGGCATACGTCCCAAATGTTTCCAGAAGTCTCCTGACTGGACCATAAATTATGTGTTTTTGTGAAGAAACTGCATAAACAACGCTGACCGATATGGTTAATATTCTCGTTTGCATTCACCTTGTGGTATATGTTACGTGTTGTTGTCAGATATTGTTCCTACTTGATACATCCAAGCTTTGTTATTATTGGTACGCACGCTAGTTGTTCGATTTAGTGGTGTACGCCCGCGATTCTTTTGACGCTTGGACGTTCCCAGTGTTTTCAATTGATTAGGTACAGACACTTCAACGCTTTGTACAGTGAACTATCGCGGAGAAGGATCAGTGAAATAATTTCTTTTTTTAACCAATTTACAACAGCCATTGAGGTTTAAAACGTAGGTGCCCATTAAGATTAAGTAATAATTGATAAATAATTAATTAATAATAACTAAAATAATACTATTTTAGTTTGTTCATGTTATTTATACATAGTATGACGATTTTTCAAACTTATAATTACAAAAGGCAACCGCCACAAATTCGTCGCGGAAAGGCTTATTTTAAGTCTTGCGTCGTTAATATTCGGTTACGCTATTATGTTGAGCAATGTAAACGTTTTCCACGTTGTAATTTGCACAACGACTTCTGACTGTGTACAGCCAATGCATATGGCTACAGTACACAGTCATATGTTATCTGACTGTAAGAGTAACGTTAGGCCCTATGTCTGTGTTGCGTTAGAGATTTTTACATCGAAGATCAGAATACAAATCAGGAAAATACTGTCTGTAAATGCCTTCGGCAAGATAAATTGAGTTTTTGCGCGTGTCTTATGATGCCTATTCGAAAACTCAGTCAATTTAAGGGAAAAACTGTTAGTGATACATTGGGCCCACTGTAACGTTAGGTCTAACGTTAACGTTGATTTTTCATAAACTAGGGCCTAGGTCCTATCAAGTGCAGTTCTTTAGTTTAAATCATTTGAGAATACACGGGAGGTTGTCAAAGAGTGAAAGTTCGAAAGTAACAAAGGTGATAGTCATTTTAAATTTGGACAATTCTCTCGGTCATTAGCCTAAGGTGTTAAGTGGTCACAATAGGCTATAAAAAAATCAAGTTTGAAAATCTTAGAAATGATAATTTTCGCAAATGATCAAATACAGCTCTTTGAATGTTATTTCGGAATACACTAGAAAGTGGTGTGAGAGTGAAAGGTCGAAAGTCGCGAAAGTGATCGTTAATTTAATTTTAAACATTGCTCTCGATTGTTAGCTTAACATATTAAGTGGTAAAATTAGCCTATACAATATTCTTCAAGGTTTGAGAAATAATAGAATGAAAAGTATAAACGTCAAATTTTCTTACTACATTTTGTATTCAGCTTTTAAGAAATGTGCTGAATATATGTATCTATTAAACGCCCCTAATAATATTATTATTATTATTATTATTATTATTATTATTATTATTATTATTATTATTATTATTATTATTATTATTATTATTATTATTATTATTATTATTATTATTATTATTATTATTATTATTATTATTATTATTATTATTATTATTATTATTATTATTATTATTATTATTATTATTATTATTATTATTATTATTATTATTATTATTATTATTATTATTATTATCTAAAACACTATTACGCAAAGGTTTTCAGCAATCAGCTTCTTCTCTTCTAAATCTAAATATTTTGGAGATATGCTCTGCTAGATCTAGGAAACCGCCTATCTTCCATACATTTGAAAGGCTGCTAAGTTTAAAATCTTGTACTCTGTCACGTTACCGTTTGATTTGCTCTATGGAATAATATTTACAGGAATCCATTCCAAGAAATAGTATCAAAAACAAGGTCAAAAGGAAAATGGAAGTCTTTGAATGCAATCAACGTTCTCAATTTCTCATGCAGTAAACATTAGGAAATTTAATCAGCTAACACTCGAAAACTATCAAATTTTCACATAGGATTACTTCATAGGTCAAGCAAATTATCATATATGAATTCAAAACCATATTCCATCAAGATTATTCCATCATATTCCATCAAGGTCTTGTTTGAGCAAGATGTTCGCGTCTGTGGTGCAAAAATATCGATTTAATTCTACACATGATTTGAATTAAATATCAAAAAATACATTCGAAATACATTTTTATGAAACTACACGCACGAAATGAAAACCGGAAGTTTTATACACGAATAACAACGGAAAAAAAAAACTTTCCATGATATTTTTTAAAATTAACTTACCGCTCTTGACAGTACATCTCTATTCGATCTATATTTCCATCAGCAGCGAAAATGGGTTTCCGAGCTTGACTTATCTGCGCGTAAACTGTTGGACCGTCATTAAATAGAAGCAAACCACAACATCTACTCACATCAGAAATGTCATAGAAAGCTGCAAATATAGAAAATAAAATAACCTAAAGTTCAAAGAAACTCTTTGTAAATTTTAATTTAAAGAGTGAGATTTTCAAAGGAATAATACAAATCAGTAGCGGCGTAGCCAAAGGGGAATGACTCCTGTGACGAAATTTTGAATACAAACGAGATTAAAGATTTCAACGCTCTTTTGTTGGCAATTTGTGTCCCTTTTTACTTAATTGCATCATATTTGTCACAGGAATTGGTGAAGATGCGTCTGTCGTTAGAGAAAATGTGTTTAGGGACATTCTCTAAGCCCGTTATGTGTGTGCCAGAATGGAAATGGCCTTAGCAGATCCCTGGGAGACCCCGGAGGTATGTATGCTAAGACCATTCTTCAAAAGAGGCCAAAATCTGAAAAAAGGTCAAATATGATTTACCTTTTCTTTGGCCTGTATCAATAAATCTGTCAGCTCAACTAAACATGCCCCTAACAGTGTCAGATATGTAAGCGCATAATTGAACAAAAATGTGAGGGTTTTAACAGTAGTTCACTGCAGATTACAGAAGAAATAGGTTGTTTACTCACTGGCGTCAGCAAGAATGTTGGTGAATACTGCTGTTCCACAATAAATTCCATCCCCTGATGTGGAATCCATTACTATACATGCCGCCGCAGTCGGATTTCCGCAAAATCTTAAATCAATATTCCGAAGATTCGTTATTGAAGCAGCAACGAACCCCAGTAAAGGATCCGCGATTCCACCATACTTACCTCTAACATCTGTATCAGTTGTAAAGTAAGCTATCTGTGATTGACCTATGAAAGATCCAATACATAGAAAAGAAAATGCAATGAAGAAATATGAAATTGACTCATTTGATATTTCTTTATTGAAATGAATTTATTTTAAATGTAATTAATTTCAAATTCTAACACCGCCATATAGTCCCCTCTGTAAACTGCGCAGAAAAAAAAAAAGCAAACGTAGAATATTTAAAATGCATATTTGGTGGGCTAATGTGGAACGCCAAAGATATTTATTTGGTCACTAGATACAAATATATAGGTGATCATTTGATAATACAAGGAATTGAATGTGCTTTTTATTTTGTGATATCACATGAGGAGATGGATTTTACAAGAATGTAACTTTTTCATGGTTATAATCAATTTACTATGGTTTTAAATACTTCATAATCATAATGGACTCCATTTTCCATGGCAGCGACGTCGTTGCGTTTCACGCGTCTTCACACAGCTCAGTCACATCACACGTACAACAAACTACATGCTATTCTACCAGTACCAGTTCAGCGAATTTTACTGATTGCAGTTTTTTGGTCGTTTCCGATATTTCTTCATATTTTCCTTAAGTAAGTTATATTATCACGGGCTATGCGAAGAGTAACTTTAACGTTAACGCCATCTGATTGTTCGTTATACTCAGACAAAGCTTACATATCTGATATAAAGTGCTCGCTGCAAATCTTAGTGTGTGAGGCCTACCGTAGGTTGAAAGCCGTTGCGTCGCACAGCAGAAACATACTTAGAACGTCGATCAGGATCAGATGGAAATCAAGAAAATGTATTTTTATTCCCGCACACACATCTATTAGTGCAACCAACGATACAGCAAGATTCCAGCATAATTAGAATGCACTCTGCAAAACCTCGTGGTATTTAACTATGTATTATACACATTTTTACTAATTTGTAAAAATGATCAACATTACTGACACTGTTTTTGTCAAATTGAAATTAGTTTCATCCATCTTACTGCAGTAAAGTATGATTCCTATAGCACTTTATATATGATATAACCATGGATTTCTTTAGTTTTTTGTTTCATCCAATTGTATGCTAGTTGTCTAAAGATAGCATAATTATTTGTAAAATAACATTCCTTAATTCTATAGCAATATAGAAATATACAACGCTTAGCACTTTCTACGTGATATAGCCGCAAAACTAAGTCTTACGTCGGATCATTGATAATAGCATTGTTTTGGTGAACCAGGTGGGCATATAGGGAATGCACTGTACAAACCATGTAGGACTTATTCGTTAAAACATTCTATGAAAATCTAAATACAATTTTGTTTTAATTTCTGATTAGATCTATTCTAATGATCTGAAATGAAGAGATTAAAAATGACGGTAAACAAACGTCATATAAATACAAGCAAATATTACTGCCTAGCATTATATGTGCATACAAGCAAATACTACAACCTAATTTTACATTTAAGTACAAGTACATATTACAACGTAACGTTACCTCAGAATATAAATATTACATGCAACATGCAAAATATACTAACTCGCTAGAAATATTTCAAGTAGTCATATCAAACTTTTTAAGTATACCGAATAATATCGCTAATCTACGAATACAACTTGATAAGCGGATATTAATAATATATAACTTGAATATCAACAATAATAAAGATACAGACACCTCCAAATTAATTTATATTATAATTTTTAAAAAGTCAAGAAATATACATTGGCAATTCAATAAAATCATTTGCTTATGTGCCTGTCATTATTAACACATGTCATAAAATTGGGTGAAAGATATCTCTCTCTAAGCAAAATAACATGTCTTAGCTGTTTAAACAGTTACAAAGTATCCATATGTAATCAAAATGTCATTACATTTTTCAGTATACCGAGATATCTAGAGTTTAGGAATAGCTTTTATTCGTTACATATGATTTATACAAGATTTTGTGTATAACTTTTTCCAATTTTTCTGTAAATTGGTTAGATATATTTCAGAGTTCTGGCTTGTTTTAGTCTCTTTTTAAAGGAAAGGTATCGGTCAATTAATACATTCAGAAGTGAATGCCGCTGTGCTGGTAACGTCACTTCCGGTTTTCAATTTTCCGTATTGATCACGAGAAATCTGTGGTGTTATAACACAAGTAAGTCCATATATTCGCTCAGGCGGATGTATGATTAATAACATCACATATTTCTCGCAATCAATAAGGAAAATTGAAAACCGGAAGTGACGTTACCAGCATGGCGGTGTTCACTTATGAATTTATTAATGGGATGATACTTTAACTTTAACTTGCACTGCATGATAGGATAGCTACAAGACATGTAATATCTGTAAATTGCTCTCTCCGAGAACGTATAAAGAAATGAAGTTGGGGAATATTCGTTATTGCAACAATGTTGACTTATTTGTGGTTATTTTCTTTAAGATCTATACAATTTTAATAAATTTTAAGCTTGTTGATATATAAATATCACAAATGAATTCCTCTAAAAGATATTAATTATTATTATTTCTACAAAATATGTAGGAAATTTTGTGTCTGTGTACTTGTTTGGCAATGAAGAAATTTTATTAACCTTTATGTAAACTAATTAGAGTCATGCAAATATTGGCACTGTGACAGTAAATTCATTTGAAAAACTGGCGTGTGGTTTCCACATCGACGACCAAGAAGATTGTATTTTTTTGTACAGACTAAAGGTGAATTTCACAAATGAAGTAGGTAAACTTGTTATGGGTTGGGTGGAGAAATACTTCAGAATTTCGGATCATCTAAAGAAATTAAGGGGAACCAAAGAACAAATTATTGTTGTACCCATAACATATAATAACGTCCATTCCTTACAATTATCCAACGCATTCTGATTTTTGCAGCAATAAAATATTTAAAAACGTGACTAGGCTATTATAAAAGACGATTAGCAACGAAGGCTGAAAACACGCCTGAATATAATTCGAAAAGACTCGTAATCGCTGCAAATGATCAAACTCTTGTCTCATATCTACCATTAATTTGAAGAAAAATAAATTTTACAACTGTTATAGATCTCAACTAATGGAAAAGTATTATTCTAAAACCGGAGACATCGTTGAATTATTAAAATTACTCATGGAAAAAAATATGGATTTTAATGACGTTTACCTATAGTTTTAGAGGTAAGGAAGGGGGAAAATATCTGGAGATTTTATGAAAATGAGTTTTATGAAAATGAATGGTGAGGAAGCAAACCAATTGTATCAGATTTAATTCAAATGTTTTAATTGATTTAAACTTTAGATTATCTCTGTGATAGTACTCTCCTGACTTATCCAATTGGAATAAGCCCCAAATTTTCAGGTACTATTCAAACAAAATGCAATTTTTTGAAGGAAAATGAGGATCTGACTGTAAAACGGCAGGTTTTATTTTAGTTATTTACTCTTACCAGTTTACACAAATCAGACAAAACATTTTCAAAATATTTTGTAGTTTCTTCACAAGACTGACAATTCGTTTTAACGAATTTTTTGCAAATGATTCTTTATTCCATAACTGTAATGTCTCCTTTTGAGTAGTAAAACACAAGATCAGTAGAAATGAAAAAAAAAATCTATATAGACATTTGAGTTCGTTTCATAAACAAAACTTTTGAATAGCCCTATTTTGTTTTCCCAGCAAAATGAATGTTGACACACTCGGTGGTTTTTGAGGGCAAAACATTCAAAGGATCTGATGGTGTGCATATATAGAACGTAATTATCATATTCTTGTATACATTGGTAGTTCTACAATTCTCTGGAAATTAACATAAATAGGTTTTGCTTCACGAGCCATCAATGCTAATACTATTCAGTTTGTGTTAATACCATTCAATTATGATTATTACGCTTATTTATTTACAAAACTGGGTGTTTCCAAAGAAAGCATTGTAAACAAAGAAAGCATTGCAAAGTGTACACTATAAAAATCAACAAGCCATGACTACAACCTAGGATTTACTTGCAAACATCATACTAGATGCATGATAATGCATAAACTAATAAAATTCTGTGAAATGTAGCAATTTCTATATTGATAGTTTGATTTATGCGAAATTTGATTTTGAATCGGAGAACAATTCACAATTTGTATGGAATCCTGTCTTAGTACATGAAAATCAAGAGTATGTCTATTCCTGCTACGATTCCATTGGATATGATAAAGGCTCAAAAAAACTTTGGGTCAGAATTTACTGCATCACTTCAGCCAGTCAGTCGGTCAGGCGGGCTACCCTGGGACACACTGCTTAGAAAACTAATGTATAATCATACAATCCATGGTGTCTTTACTTTAAAGGTATATTGACAGGTAGAGGCAACATTAGCTAAATTTATTTAAAATCCACTAAAACATCGAAATCGGATCAAAATTGGGCACTTTACAGCTTTTTGAGCATTTATTGAAGAAGTATGAGTACATATGCATATTTGTGTGTTACCACTGTGATACATGAACGGGACAGTCTGTATTATTGCATGTAATTACATTGTTTTTAACTCACTGCCATTTTATTTTAAAAGGCGAAGATAATTATAATGAAGATGATTTGATTTTTACCATACCCCCAATCAACCTGGAGACAATATTTTAAAACATTTTCAGGTCTAAATTAAGGGAAGATGTATAATGTGTCATACATCCCATTTAATCAATATATTAAAAATTATATTGTTTACTCATAACTTAAAAACTGCACATGCTATTTTCAAACATGTTGTGTACATGCCCTTTATTCCCCAACCGCCGTTTTTTTGCTTTTATCGACGGTTCAGTAAAATAACACTTGCCCACCATTGACCTTTAATGTCACTCATGCACTGTAAATATAAATATTGAGAGGATAAATTGTTCACAGAACCAAATAATCTCTGAACAATAAGTGTAAGTGGTATATAAAATGTGTTCTCATAGCAAGGAGGAAAGTGGGGATATCTGCATGATTTTAAGCATATGTACACGATATGAAAATTCCAAGACTATTAAACACAGAATGTAATGCTCCTTTTCGATACGCGGTTGAACAAAAAACGTGTGTACCTGTTTATAGACCTTTATATTGATATTCGCTATATTATGCAAATGCAGGTTCAAAAAGAGGTATGGGTCCTTACGAAAAGAGCACTAGAACCCAGAAACGACTGAAGTTAAGCCAAATCCGCAAAAATATTACTTCCCCATCCCCGCTCCATTAGGTACAATTTGATATTCTTCCCTTTAAAAATCATTTAACCAATCAGACATGATATGTAATTAAGCGCAGACATCATATACCGACATACTAATAACGTCATGGCATAAAAACAGCATATTAAGTAACATCAAAAGTTAATATTCTCGTGGCATTTGTCAAAAAGTAATTGGAAAATGGTAAGATCGAGAGGTTTTTTCCCGTACCAATTTCCAAAGATCTTAAGTGGGTTCCTAACCAGGTTGCCCGAAAACAGGCGGATCAAAAAATTACAAATTTGAAATTAAACAATATATATCTTGACTCCACCAACAATTTTTTGTAAATTTCTATTCAATTAATTTTTTTTTACTGTTGTGAATTATTATCCTTTCATAAACCTAAGTTCCTTTGTTTATTGCATGTGCTCTCCCAGGACAAAAACTAGAATTAATAGACGGTGGCAAGACTGCCACCTTTGAAATGCAATTGAAGTGCATTTCTTCTCAATGTTGAACAATCGCAACAGTTGCAAAGGATGTTTCACGGGTTGGTCATCATTAGTGACTTTGTATAATCATCTAAAGACTTAAAAGAAACAAATACTTTGGTCTAGTGGTCATATCATGACATTGCCAAGTTATAAGTCCCTGGTTCAATTCCCGGCGGGTCCTCATCTGTCAGTTCTTCACAGGTGGGTTATCTTTATATAACCGTAACTGCTGAGGACTGGATGTAAAATACCCAATATATCTAACTACATTTTAAATCTTAATCTTAATGTAAAAACTTGTAAGTTATAAAACACAGATATTTACAGTGTATTAATACCTACTAATCAAAGATTCATTCCCACAACTAGGGGAGGGGGAAATTGACATCAAAGCGTCATTCGCACAACTGGGGCTCAAAGTACGTCCAAACTTTTTTCTGTGAAGGGAGAGGGGGGGGGGGGTGGGCGGTAGACATGAAACATTCTGGTTTGTAAATTCAAATGGGGTGAGACTAGTATTGACATTAGTGACAAGTTTAGAGAGATTCCCCCTCTTTCATTACAATTTCTCCTTAAATAAATTATGAAAATAACGTTATCATCCCACCTGCACTAAAACAGCTTCTAAAAAATAAGGCATTGGAACCACACTATTTTTTGGTTTCTGGTTATTACTTGTGTTACGATTTTCAATTTTAAAGTGATACTCTTAAAATATCGGGGCGGCTTTTACAACAATAGCTGACTAGAAGGGGATATACTTTTGGACCATTTATTTACAACAATTCATTTGATGACATTCATTCTAGAGTGTTTTAACTGTTGAATATGTGTACTGTATGTTATCATCGACCTACTCTCCGCAATGAAGATATGTATTGGATCGGGCACAATATTTTTGGAATTGTTTTATACAAAATGTTGACCTCATAATAACAATTTCGGGGACGACATTTTGTGTCAGTTAAGCCTACATATTTAACAGGAATTGCAGTAGCCCAGTGGATAGGGCGTCGGTCTAGTACTAAGAAGGTACCGGGATCGAATCTAGGGCAGGGCGCTGTGCTGTGTCCTTGACCAAGCCACTTTATCCCAATTGCTCTAGTTCAATCAGTTGTGAAATGAGTACCAGTTTCGGATGGGGATAAATCTCGCTCTTTATGCCCTCGAGGTTTGAAGGATCTCACTTTAACTAACTACATATCTAATATTAATGTAATTTCACACTTACTGAAGGAACGTGGGAGACTTAAGCCTAACGATTGATCGCACGTGAAATGTGCGATATTACCTGAGAACATTTATTGAGCCTACCCAATTGGGTGTCAAGAAATTCCATAATAATTGTGTATGTGTGCTCGATAGATGCTTGGATCATGAAATCCAACTTGAACATTTTCAGTTTCATTCACACCTTCTCAAATTAGTTAAAAGTGGCTTTCAAACTAGTTGTAAGTGGGTCTCTTAATCCCCCCTCCCTTCCCCCTCTTCCTCTTCCGTCTCCATTAAGACAAACCTGGTATTCATCAAATGACCATACCTCAGTGCTATTGCCAACTTGAAGATTTTTTAATTTCATTCACACCCTCTCAAATTAGTTATAAGTGGCTCTCAAATTAGTTGTAAGTGGGTCTCTTAACCCCCTCCCCCTCCCCCACTTCCTCTCCCGTCCCCATTAAGATAAACCTGGGATTTCATCAAATGACCATACCTTAGTACTATTTTATGAAAGGCAACCAAATAGATATTTTAGAAATATAAAAATTCAATGAAGGTCAAGTTGGTAGTCAAATATATTTACTATACTTGCCTCTCTGGACGAAAAGCGACGAGAAAAGGAACAACGGAATGTACCACTCGATATCCATAACTTCTTATACTAGCGACAACCTGAATTAATTTGACAAGCCAAAAAATTCTAAATACTAAAATAGTTTCTTTGCGCGAATGCACTTAATGATTAAAGGGCGTATAATACTTTATTGTGCAAAATCATATGTTTTCATGAAATTGGGCGTTTCAGTTATAAAATATTTGTGTAGCGGTATCAGGTAAGAAGACTTATCCAAGCGTAGTAAAGTAAACTTGCAAGGTCATTGTGGATGATTCTGTTGTATACAACCTATGTTGTGGGTGTTGGCGGATATGGTTTTGTGTGAAACGACTTAAAGCAGTTTACGAAAGTAACTAAAATAACAAATTCCTGGTTCATGTTCTAGTTGAAATGTGTAACAGCAGTAGTGTATATTGATTTAGGGCCTTGAAAATAACATGAAAATAATGTTTCATATCTTTTTCCCCAACCAGAATCAAAGTCCGTATCTTCTAGAGGTGTTGTGATATCTATTCATGGAACTAGTACTTCCGTCATATAATTAGATGTGATATTTATAACTGAAGTTTTAATTTCCCGATTACTATTAAAAGAATAGCACTAGAAAATCAAATTTCTAAAAACTTTGTTGCTCAATTGGAAATTTCCTTCAGTTTTAGGGAAATTTCCTTCAGGTTTTAGGAAAATTTCCTTCAAATATCTTGTCATAGTACTAAAATTTTCAATTTACCAATTTTATTTTAATAATTCTCCAAGTTTACCTTTGAACCGGGACTGAAAAGCATGCAATGGAGAAGAAGAAATCCTCTTAACCTCAGGGCGTAGGTCCCCCCCCCCCTCCCCACCTTCCTACACCTCTAATTACAAATTACTATTAGTAGGTCTACCATTATAAATAATATGGTGGAAACCCCACTTTTAATTCAAGCCCATTCCCCTGTCGAATGCATAATTGGTAAACATGAGGGTGAAACGAAATTGATAACAAAAACAAGAGACCGGAAAAATAACTATGAACGATGAGTTATTATTTCCTACTTCTCCTTGGAATCCAAGGAGTGCATCATATATTTGAGTAGCTATAGAAAATTGAAAATTTGTTCTTGCAAATTATGCAGACAAATTCATTATTATTATTATTATTATTATTATGTGCAAGAAAATAAAAGATACATTTTAAAATCTAAACACCCTGTTCAGTTAAAAATATACATAAATTAGTACTATATTCAGACAATACACTTTGCCAAGAGGTATATACTCAAAATTCAAATAAACTATGAAAAGAAAATGCCTCACAAGCAGTTGCATCATGGGTAATGATAAATAAAATGGCTAACAAATTGTAATGGATCAAATTTTTCAAGTGGAATTGTGAGTGTTTGTTATTCAGTAGTTAAACAGGAATGTGTTTTTTTTGTATCATGTAGACCTTTTCAAATCTGAATCGGCAATTTCCGGATAACTAATGTCACATGGCCAAGATTCACGTGTCCATAATGGACCAATCGTATACTGGAGGAATCTTATTGACCAATGAAATACTGGACGAATCTTGGCCGTCTGCACAATTCATGCACGGTATGGGAGCATGTGTATGAAAAAATGTTTTCAAGTGCAGATATCATACGTGCGTTATACATGAAGGAAATACGACCTCATTTTCTAAAAACTTAAAAGTCATACGTCATCATATGAAATATTAATGAATTCCTTACTTATACATCATATTTCATCGTAAGTGTGAGCGTTCTCCCTATGGAACAGGTGTCCCTTAAGGTAGGCTGGTATCAGTGGCGTAACTAAGGAGGGGAAGGGGAAAAACGCCCCTCGCCAACGCTTGGAAAAGATATTTTTTAGATAAGTGAATCACTTGCCAGAAAACTGGTCTGATTTATGATCCTTAATTTTTTAGATTTTTCACTCATGTATCTGAATTTTCTGGTTTTTACGATGCATGATCATATTCTTATTTTTCGAAATGATGCTCCTAAATCCAATATTCCTTAATCGTAATCGATCCAAAATTAACTTTTAAACAAGTTTCTGTCCTTTATGTATGTTTGTATGTGTGTGTGTGTGTGTGTGTGTGAGAGTCAGGGCGGGGAGGGGGGGGGTATCAATCTGTCAAAGACTTAGGTCCTTTCCCCCACTCCAAACCAACTTCCTACTCTCGCTACTGGCTGTGATGCATTGTATATCAAATGTGTAACCCAATGGAAACTGCAACAAATACACGATGCCTTTAAATCTTTAATCTTGAAGATATGTTTAATGCAAAATTTAAAACAAAGAAATATTCATTAGTTGTTCTGCTCCTTAAAGTTTCAAACAGTCAGACCCGACCTGATACATAACCAGGTCGGGTCAGATTTTTTCTCTTCATTTTCTTTATTCTGAAAACCTTAGTTGTTGTGGAAGTTGGTGCTGAGTATCATATTAGCAATGGATGAAGTCCTTATTGTGTGGTTATTTTGATTAAGATAAAGTGGTCCCACTATTTGCTACAGTAAGTTTGTGGTTATCATTTGCTGGAACAAATTTTTCAGGAGAAGGACAAGTCATGTATTTGAAAAGCCATATAGTTAGCCGAATTTCCAGTACCACAGGGTGAAAATGTTAATTGAGCTTAAAAAGCACTCCTCAAAGACTTTGTGCCTATAATCCTTTGTTATCACAAATGACTATAAAAGGAAAAGAAGCAAAAGATTTAATCTATTTTACCAATGATACTGGAAGCAACTAACTTCCATCAAATGATAACCTACGTCCTACTTAAAATTACCATAACATCAACGACATAGCAATTGTACAAAGCCTATGCATTGCTTGTGCTTTTTGTAATCTCAGAGTTATCTTCAAAGACTTGCATTTTAATATATTTTCCCAGGAAAATAAGTCTTCATTTGTTTCGTACGCATTTTGTGATATATAAAGAATT
>JAIGNY010003096.1:1025000-1070000 GCA_020152595.1 Chiridota heheva
ACTTAAATAAATGTACACCATTCATAACTTTGGTTATGAAAACTTTAACAAAAATCTTTAACCAAAACTTAGCCTGTCAAATATGTTCATTGTTATGCAAATAAGCAAATTAGTATGCACACACAACCCCCTAATAATGCTCATTTGAACAGTACCCATGTCCTCTACCCCTGTGCCAAGTCACATGAATGTAAAGCATTCATAAGTTATGAAAACTTTAACCAAAAACTTGAACCAAAACTTAAATCTGACAAATATGTTTATTGTTATGCAAATAAGCTAAATAGTATGCACACACAACCCCAACCCCCAATTGTGCTCATTTGAACAGTACCCATGTCATCTACCCCTATGCCAAGTCACTTGAATGTGCACCATTCATAAGCTATACAAATTTAATTTTAACCAAAAACATTTAACCAAAAACTTTAACCAAAACTTTAACCTGACAAATATTCATTCTTATTCCAATAAGGTAATTACCCTCCAATCATGCTCACTTGATCAGTACCCATGTTCTCTACCGCTATGGCAAGTCACATAAATGTACACCATTCATAACTTAAGTTATGAAAACTTTACCGAATGCCGACGCCGACGCACGGAGTAGTAGAATAGCTCGATTATTCTTCGAATAGTCGAGCAAAAAAGCATATTTCCGAAATTTGTAATGAAAAATAAAAGCCCTCTCACTGGAATTTGTGCTCAACAGAACACTTTTAACCAGTTTTCTCTAACTTTATTTAATACTGTACATGAAATAGAAAGAATAAGACTTCGACATTTTCTACGTTCCACTGATTTATGATTTATATACTTCCCTTTTATATGAAATTTAAAAAACACATTTAACAAATGTGTGTGTTCAGGGGTGTAGCCAGCTGCCAGCCATTGGGATTAGGAGGGGGAGGGGGGGGGGTGTGCTGAGGGAATTATTTAAACCTTTTAGCATATTTTTTGGACCTTTTTATCATTTCACCATGCATTACCATTTTCCTCTTTTTTTGTTCTCTCTTCTTTCTTTTTTTTTTTTTTTTGAGGGGGCAGGGGGAGTAATACTAATTGTCTGTTACAAACCTCACAAACTTTGTCCGGTTCCAACAGAGACACAATTAGTTCTGGAAGCACGTTGCCAAATTCCATCACCATTTCATCACACTGCATAGAAAATATATGAAAAAGTGAGTAACTAAAAAATTGCAAATGAAAACAAAGTATACTTTTATAACAATGCAAAAAACTAAAGACGTCCCACTTTAATTTCATATAAAATCCAGTAAAGAAATTTTCACAAATTTTTATTGTTTTTATACAAATTATTTCTTCTGCTAATTGAGCCAATTTAGTATACAAAACAAATCATAACCGATAATAGTAATAATAGGATTAATTTACTTTTTATGAATTTTATGTTCACATTTACCTTAATGTAATTAATCTAATTAATGTAATTTTCCATATTTTGTGGCTTTATGTGGTAAATATGAGAAAATTTGCCTAAGCATTACAGATCTGTGTAATTATCATATGCACACATTTCCCTGCATAAAAATTCACCCAAACAAAATCAAATTAACAAAAAAACAAGAAGCACTATTGTAAAAAGATAAAATAACCTCAATTTTCAAAATCGGAATTGCAAATTGTCATAAAACTAATTCAAATAATGTCCCTTGACCGAAATTCATGTGTCCATACAGGACCAATTGTATACTGGGGGAATCTTATCGACCACTCAAATACTGGGAGATTCTTGGCCATCTACAAAATTCATGCAGAGTGTATGGGACAAAGCATATGAAAAAACGATTTCAAAATCATTTGTGTGTTTAAGGTACAAACGTGTGTGCATTGTTGCTTACAACTTTACCTCAAGCAACTGCAGCAAAGGGAAACAAAAGGAAAATTCTCCCAGCAATTGATTGGTCGAAGTTCTGAAGCTAAAATTGCTTTTGAAAAGGTTTATTATCTCAAGACAAGCAATTAATTTAATCATATGTAGCTTTATTGTTATGACTTTTTAAATGAAAATCCATTACCTGTTTTTTCAGGGTTCCAGGAAATGCAGCACATATTTTTTCCAATGCTTTCACAATTTCCTTCTCTGTTGTTTCTTTGGTCATGTAAAGTTCGATCTCGCGTATCACCAGCATGCAGATTTCACACGTTGTGCTAACTTCAACTGGAATGAATAAATAATGTGTAATAATTCAGCTATAAATTATTTTAATTTGAAAGAGATGGTAGTTATGGTAGATTATGGTAGATTGGTTATTTTAACCCCAATTAAAATTTGGGTTAAATTAAATTTTTCCTTTCTCAGCAGCTAAGCAATATTCAGATGTCCACAGTCGCTTGATAAACCCATTGCAAAACACTGGTGAATGAAGACCGGGGACATTGGAAATTTACACCAAAAATGGTGAAGTGATATAGCCCTTGGTGTATACAACATGGTAAATATTAAATCATATGTCCTTTATGGCCCCCATCCATGTCCCACATGGCATCCCTCCCTATGTGTATATGCAATCACATCCTGTCACACTCCCTGACTAGGCATATTAAATAAAAAAAAGTCTGGTCAGGTCATAATACTGTAGCAACTTTATGCAAATGAGCACAATAATAAAGGTGAAGTTTAAAAAATCATGCCTGATACAACTGTTGGGGCCCAAATATTTTAAAAAAGTTTAAGGATTTTAAATCCCAAGTACTACAAGAAAGACTTGAAGATCTCTGTAGAATATTAAAAAATTATATCATTTTACAGTTATCTTCTAAGAAAATATCAAATGTATTGGAGACTTCTTAAGGAAACTAGTCTTCAATCCTATCTTAAGTATCTCTGAAAAACTTTAACATTTTATAAGGAAATTCTAATCTTCCATAAGGATATCTGAAGAAACTTTATTTTTTTCTGAGGAACTCTGAAGAAACTTTAACATTTTCTGAGGAATTCTCAAAAAACTTTAACATTTCTGAGGAAATCTCAGGACAAATCTGTGGACGGCCGGACGGACGTAATCGCCATTACATAGGTTCGCATAATGCTACCCATGCGAACCAAAAAGTGATGGTAGAGTAAGGTTTAAATATCATCTTAATTATCAAAAATCAAATAATTGGTTAAATATTGACCATGGAACAGTATTTTCAAATCTCAGGCATCAATTTACATATGTTATACAATTTGTATTTTATTTTATAAGGCGACTTTAATATTTCTTTTTTACTTTTTCAAATGTCTATCATTCTTTGCAGTGATGCAGCAAATTCTGCCCCAATATTTTTGAGTCTTTTACCATGCCCCCCATGAAATTCTAGCAGGAATAGAAAGAAATTTAAGGAACTACATAAAGATATCGAGCTGGTTGACCAATCATACATCACAAATATCGCAGGAATTTAAAATCAGATCAAACTTTGATCAAGCATAACTCAAAACTGAAAGCATTATTTCCCAAATTCAAAACTGATCTGCTCAGATTGTTACTAGTCTCTCAAGTAATATAATAATTGTTACATGTCCATAGGTTTTAAAAACACTCACCTTTGGTTTCAATTTCTTTCGTTGCACACAAACCTAAAATCGAGCAGACTTTGTCAGGAGAAACTTCAGCGATGAACAGTTGAATGATCTCAGGTGTGTACTCCACTATGTACTGATTGCACTCAGCTTGAATAGTTGAAGGCAGAAGTGTGCACACCTTCTGAAGAGCATTTTCTATTTGTTGCTGTTAATGAGAAGGGGAAAAGGAGTTTAAAATGATGCCTATGAATAATATTTAAAAGTCATTTGAAATGTGAGTGTATGGCTATTTCTTTTGTCTACAAAATAATAAATGAAGATAGGAATAAATAGGACATCTTTTACTTGAGAGGATCAAACAAGAGTATGCAAAATTATGGAACACTTACAATTGTGGAATTTTTCATGAGCAAGTTGTCAATTTCTTTCATCACAAATTCACAAATTGCACAATTGGGTCCAGCAGAAAAAGCTGATGAAAACAAGAAATTCAAAGAATGATTTTAGAGAATCATCATGATAATGAATAGTATATAGAAATCTCTCATTTATCTTAAACAAGGCACTGATGACAATATACTTAATTACTTCGGCAGATCTTCCAATCAAACCAAAGCGTATCATTTCCAAACATTCCTTCCTAGCATTGGTACTTTCAGGTAATATATATAACACTTATTAAATATTATCAAAATCAGACAGAAGAGGACACACTACATCTATTTTGCAAAGGATAAATGAGGAAGAGAAAGCATAAATGAGTAAAGAGAAAGGATGAATGAATAAAGAAAAAGGATCAATGAACAAAAAAAAAAGATCAATAAAAAAAGGAAGGATAAATGTACAAGAAAAAGTATCAATAAAAAAAATAAAGGATAAAAGAACAAAGAGAAAGTATCAATAAAAAGAGAAAGGATCTATAAAAAAGAGAAAGGATAATTAAACAAGAAAAAGGATAAATAAAAAAGAGAAATGATAAAAGAAGAAAGAGAAAAGAAAAAAAAGAAAGAGAAAAGATAGATATACTAGAACGGTAAATACCTAAATCGTTCGCATGCCCACACAAATTGACACCCATTTCATATGACCTGGCCAATTATACAAATGGCATCTCACACTAAGTCCCACATGGCATCCCATGTCCCACATGGCATCCCATGTCCCACATGGAATCCCAGTCCATGTCCCACATGACATCCCATCCCATTCCTTGTCCTACATGGCATTCCATCCTATTACCCACATGACATCCCACCCTATGTCCCACATGGATACCATCCCATGTCCCAAATGACATCCCAACCCATGTCCCACATGACATCCCATCCCATGCCTTGTTCCACATGGCATTCCACCATATCTCCCACATGGCATTCCACCATACAGAATGTCTCACATGATAATCCACCATATGTCCCACATGGCATTCCACCATATATCCCACATGGCATCCCACCCTATGACCCATATGGCATCCACCCTATGTCCCACATGAATCCCATCTTACATGTATGTCCCACATTAATCCAACCAAATGTACCACATGACATCCCTCCCTACATGCCCCACATGGCATCCTTCCCTGTGTCCCACATGGCATCTCTGCCTATGTCCCCCATGACATCCCACCTTATGTCCCGTTTCAGTTGCTTCCCATCTGATGTCCCACATTGGATCCCACCATATGTTCCACATGGTATCCTTCCCAATGATTCAATGACATCCTACTTTATGTCCCACATGGCATCACTTCCCATGTCCTACATAGTCTCCCACCCTATGTCACACATGGCATCCCATCCTACGCCACACTCTGTGTTACTCGTGGCATCCCACCCCATGTCCCACATGGCATTCCAGCCTGTTCCATATGGCATTCCACCCCATGTCCCACATTGCATCCCACCCCATGTCCCACATGACATCCCATAGGCTCCATAAGAAGTCTCATTCTAGCATGGCATTCCACCATATATATTACATGGCATCCCACCCCATGTCCCACATGGCATCCCACCCCATGTCCCACATGGCATCCCACCCCATGTCCCACATGGCATCCCACCCAATGTTCCACATAGCATCCCACCCCTGTCCCACATGGCATCCCACCCCATGTCCCACATGGCATCACACCCCATTTCCCACATGGCATCCCACCCCATGTCCCACATGGCATCCCACCCCATGTCCCACATTGCATCCCACCCCATGTCCCACATGGCATCCCACCCCATGTCCCACATGGCATCCCACCCCATGTCCCACATGGCATCCCACCCCATGTCCCACATGGCATCCCACCACATGTCCCACATGGCATCCCACCACATGTCCCACATGACATCCCATAGGCTCTATAAGAAGGCTCGTCCTAGCTATCAGTCCCTGATTGAGCACATTATGTATGAAAGTCTCTTAGTTATAATAACTTATATGCAAATGATGTGTTGAATAAGACAAAAAAAGCGGAGTCAAATAATTATGCCTGATGTAGCCATTGGTGTATACCACATTGTATATGATATATCATATGTCCTGCATGGCCCCCATCCATGTCCCACATGGCATCCCTCCCTATGTCCATATGCAGGCACATCCTGTCACACTCCCTGACTGAGCATACTAAATAAATAAGTCTGGCCACGGTCAGTTCATATTCTGTAGCAACTTTATGCAAATGCCACATTTCATTAAAGATGCTTTCTGTTAAAACGAAACTTTGCTATGTACAAGAGTAAAACTACAAGTATATATGTTTTTCATTTACTCTTTGCATACCTGAAATAGAGCAATTAAAATTTTCACGATAATCTGCAGTCAAAACTGGGAAATATGTGCTGATGCGTAAATAATTAGTTCCATGAATACAAAGACAGAAAGAAATGTGCATGAAGCCATCAATTCATCTTTTGTTAGTTTCTTTCAAATGGAATGTTAGCCAACTTGAGTTGATGAAAGGACCAGAAGGTTATATGTGTGTGTGCTTGATACAGCACAGTGCCTATCTACCTACTGTGGTGTAGCGGTTATCATACCTGTCTACAGACCACGAGGCCCTGGGTTCAAGCCTGGGTTGGGTAGACACGCCAGTGTACCGCAACTGGTTATCAAAGGCCGTGGACATTGACTTGGTTGTCGATGTTATGTCTGTCCGTACGTCGTACCTGTGTTCTCGTCCGGGTCGTATTAAGCGTTTCGTGATATCATTGTTACTATCATAACCGAATACGCAGGCGACGACCCCGTCATTGTAATTGTGTGTTCACTGGTCGTCGTCGTTGGCGGCGGCGGCAGCACAGTGCAGTCAATCATTTCAGTTTAGTGTTAGCAAGACAAGAAGTCAGTTGAGGGAAAGTTTAACAGCTGAAGAGGAATCCAGTCAGGATTTAAAAAGCTTCCCTTTTACCGTCCAAAGAACATTTGAAGAAAGCGCCCCTTGGGACATGGACGGGATGAAACTGTCAGTGTCATTTTCATCCCGTTCGAAGGACACTCTCTCAACGAGTTGAAAAAGTATTACACAATTATTCGGCCACACAGAAAGTTGAGATAACTCAACAAAAAATACTGTAATGTTATAAAAAACCTAATATTTAAACATCAAGGAGTTCTTACTTGGAGCAATTATACCCTAAAAACTGGTTTAATTCATTTGGTGCAGAAATTGTAAAAATAGCACCATCTTCAGCAGCGTATTTCTGAGTGACTTTCAAAATCTTGCTGACCCATGGGCGTAACCTGCTCCCCTTGACACTATTTCGATCAACATTCCTACGGTTGGCGCCATTTCCGTTCATGTGCAATATACGCCTAAGGACTCTTTGTGTCTAGAGGTCAGGAGTTCTGCACCATCGAGCATACTTACGTAAAGCAAACACGTGCAGTGCGAAAAGTATTTTTCAAAGATAATGGTAGGCATAGCAATTACGAGATAACACATACACTCATGCTTCTTGGAATATGACTCATTGGAATTATACATTGGTTACTAATGAATATACAAAAAATACACTTTACAAGTTTCTAAATGCCTAAAACTCCACAGAAAATAACACATTGGTGTTATTCAATAAAAACTTCCCTCGTTTTGTCGTTATACGGGGAGGAATTTTTATTGTTGGAATGCTGCTCTAGATATTTCTTAACTTCAAAATGAATTTACGTGGAAATACGAAATATAGCGTCAATTTCGATGTTCAAAGTTTGAATCTTCTAACAATTTGTCCATTTAAAACAAATTTCACATATTTCACACCTTTAGAGGGCAAATTTTGTTAAAACAACAAAGTGGAATAATTTGGAAATAAACTGGAAATTGCAAACCGCCACATGCGGTTACTGAAATGCCACAGGCACAGAAAAACAGGATGGAGTTCTGTTCAAGGGGCGAACTCTGTAATGAAGAACATATAAAAAGTCCTCTTAGCGTTGAAAATGGCTTTTGAAATATGAATCCCTCAAAAAGAGAAAGAATAAATAAACAAGAAAAAGGATTAATTAAAAAAGAGAAAGAATAAATGAACAAAGAGAAAGGATAAAAGAACAAGAAAAAGGATAAATTAAAACTAGAAGGGTAAATACCGTCATGGTTCGCATGCCCATGCAAATTGACACCCATATCATATGACCCGGCCAATTATAAAAATGGCATCTCACACTAAGTCCCACATGGCATCCCATGTACTACATGGCATCTCACCCCATGTCCCACATGGCATCCCACCCCATGCCCCACAAGGCATTCCACCATATCTTCCACATGGCATCCCATCCCATGTCCCACATTACATCCCATGTCCCACGTGGCATTCCATCATATGTCCCACAGGGCATCCCATCCTATGACCCACATGGCATTCCACCCTATGTCCTACATCCCATGTACCAAATGACATCCCACCTCATGTCCCACATGACATCCCATGCCTTGTCCCACATGGCATTCCACCATATCTCCCACATGGCAAACCACCATACAGTGTCTCACATGGCATTCCACCATATTTCCCACATGGCATTCCACCATATGTCCCACATGGCATCCCACGCTATGACCCACATGAATCCCATCCTACATGTATGTCCCACATTAATCCAACCATATGTACCACATGACCTCCCTCCCTATGTCCCACATGGCATCCCTCCCTGTGTCCCGCATCAGTGGCTTCCCACCTGATGTTCCACATATCATCCCACCATATGTTTAACATGGCATCCCTACTACCACATGGTATCCCTCCTAATGTCCCAATAACATCCTACTTTATGTCCCACATGGCATCACATCCCATGTCCCACATCCCATGTCCCCATGGCCTCCTACCCTATGTCCCACATAGCCTCCTACCCTATGTCACACATGGCATCCTACCTTATGTCACACATGGCATCCTACCTTATGGCACACATAGCATACCAACCTATGTCACACTCTGTGTTACTCGTGGTATCCCATTATGTCCCACATGGCATTCTACCCTCTTCCACATGGCATCCCACCCCATGTACCACATGGCATCCCATTCCATGTCCCACATGGCATCCCACCCCATGTCCCACATGACATCCCATAGGCTCCATAAGAAGTCTCATCCTAGCTATCACAGTCCCTGATTGAGCGTACTATGTATGCAAGTGTCAGTTCATATAAAAACTTATATGCAAATGACTTGTTGAAATGGGGTGGGACACCATGTCCCACATGACATTCCATATCATCCCATGTCCCACATGACATTCCATCCCATGGCAATCCACCCTATGTCCTGCATGGCATTCCACCACATATCCTAGGTGGCATTCCACCCTGTTTCACATGGCATCCCACCCCATGTCCCACATGACATCCCACCCCATGTCCCACATGGCATCCCACGCCATGTCCCACATGGCATCTCACCCTATGTCTCACATGACATCCCATAAGCTCCATAAAAAGTCTCATCCTAGCTATCACAGTCCCTGGTTGAGCATACTATGTCGACGACGACGAGTAAACACACAATTACAATGACGGGGTCGTCGCCTACGTATTCGGTTATAATAGTAACAATGCTATCACAAAACGCTGAATACGACCCGGACGAGACCACATGTACGACGTACGGACAGACATATTATCGACAACCAAGTCAATGTCCACGGCCTTTGATAACCAGTTGTGGTGCACTGGCGTGTCTACCCAACCCAGGCTTGAACCCAGGGCCTCGTGGTCTGTAAACAGGTATGATAACCGCCACACCACAGTTAGTAGACAGCATACTATGTATGAAAGTGTCAGTTCATATAATAACTTATATGCAAATGAGTTGTTGAATAAGAAAAAAAGGTGGAGTTAAATAATTATGCCTGATATAGCCCTTGGTGTATACAACATGGTAAATATTAAATCACATGTCCTTCATGGCCCCCATCCATGTCCCACATGGCATCCCTCCCTATGTTTATATGCAATCACATTCTGTCACACTCCCTGACTAATCATTTTAAATAAAAAAGTCTGGTCAGGTTATAATACTGTAGCAACTTTATGCAAATGAGCACAATAATAAAGGTGGACTTTAAAAAATCATGCCTGATACAACTGTTGGTGCACAAATATTTTAAAGAATTTTAAGGATTTTAAATCTCAAGTAATACAAGAGAGACTTGAAGATCTCTGAAGTATAAGGAAAATTATATCATTTTACAGTTATCTTCTAAGGAAATATCAAATGTACTGTAGACTTTTTAAGGAAACTAGTCTTCAACCCTATCTTAAGTATCTCTGAAAAACTTTAACATTTTATAAGGAAATTCTAACCTTCCATAAGGACATCTGAAGAAACTTTAACTTTTTCTGAGAAACTCTGAAGAAACTTTAACATTTTCTAAGGACTTCTCAAAAAACTTTAACATTTCTGAGGAAATCTCAGGACAAATCTGTGGACGGCCCGCGGACGTATTCGCCATTACATAGGTTCGCATAATGCTACGCATGCGAACCAAAAAGAGAAAGGATAAATGAACAAAGAGAAAGGATAAATGAACAAGAAAAAGGATATATAAAGAAGAGAAAGGATAAATATAAATAAAAAAGAGAAAGGATTACTGAACAAAGATAAATGAACAAACCCTTTGCATCGCAGAGTCCCAGCATCTTGCACACTTCAGATGGACTGATCTTTTGAAGGAGGAGTTGTATGATCTGTGGTGTGTACTGCATCACAAATGCATCACATTCCGATCTTATTGTACTTGGAAGATATTCACAGACATTCTCAAGAGCTCTTTCAATATCTTGCTGTTAGCGTAGGTAAAAAGCAAATACAAGCATTCTCTAGTTAACTAAAAGTAAATGACTTAAAATAGAAAAAAGTGAGAAAGTAAAAGAATCTGTAATGTTACAGAAAAATTACGCTTTAGTTAAGACTCAAGTCTTTGCCCAAAACTTTAACCTCTTTTGATCTCATAACCTTTTTCTTTCGTTTCTTAACTTAAAAAGTCCCCCCCCCCTTTCCCTGACTTATGTTTTTTTACAGAACAGCAAGAAGATAGATTATTCTTTGTTTTATTCAAGAAATTAGAGCAAGGGGGTAATATTTTTTCTAGTATAAGAAATGAATGGTATTCTTCTATTTAGCTGAAAGATAACAAATGTAATACAAAAAGTATTTTCCACTAGCAAAATGTAATTGTTTCCTCCCCGAATTTCCCAGTTTTGTTACAGACGAGCAAGAAAACGTACTGTACAAAACTAACTAAATGGGGCGGATAATTTTTCATTATATGAAAATGAACAAAGAATATCCTTTTACCTAATATGAGGTGCAGGGGCAGATTCAGAGGGGTCCCATTTTCAATAATATATACTTTCTTTACCATGAGATAATTTGTAAGGAAATTTGCTACATTCTGATGCAATTTTTGGAAAATGTCCTTCAATTTGGGGCCATTTTTTCTTCAATTTTCGGTAAGTTCTTTTCATTTTTTCGTGAAATTTTCTTAAATTTTTGGGAAATTACTTTCAATATTTGAGAAATTTTCTTTATTCTTGTGCCATGTTTGCACAATTTCCTTCATTTTGAGGGAAATTTTCTGCGATTTTGGGTAAGTTTTTTCAGTCAGTTTGAGGAATTTCCTTTAGTGATTAGAAAATTTCTTTCAATTTTGGGGAAATTTCTTTCATTCTCGTACCATTTTCTTGAATGTTCAGAAAGATTCCTTCATCATTTTGGTGGCAATTTTTCTTTGATTTTTGGTTAGTTTTTATCAATTATCGAGAAATATTGCCTAATTGTACCAAATTTCCAATGTTACCAAAATTTGTCGTTAATAATTTCTTAATTTTCACTATCAAAAAAAAAAATATGCAATGGGGAAGGTGGAATCGTTTCAGGGAATATTTTCTCTCTGCTCCCACTTTCTAAGACTGCACCCTTGCCACAATATCTGTGTTCCATTAATCATGACAAAACTGCTCATAAAACACGTTATCACATCATCCCTGGTTTGGTTTGGCTTGGCCCCCCTGACATTTTATCCTGGCTCCGCCCCTAATGAGGTGATATATGAAGAGTAAAAATCAAGATATATGATTTACTTCTGTAGATTTATCAGAGATCTTCTTCTCAACTTCTTTCATAATATATTCACAAATTGCACAGCGTGAACCTTCCTCGTGGACTTCAACTGAAAGTGAAAAAAAAAAATAACATATTGTTTTGGTAAGTCAACAAAAACTCTCTGCAGAAATGGGAAATTTTTATTACATGAATAGTGGGAGACGAAAGCATAAGAATCACCTTCAACAAAAATATTGAGTGGAACATGGCCATAATTCCCCCTCCCCACCAGATACCCATTTAGAGTGACATGATGATATGATGAAATATATTCTTTTACATAATGACTGTTTTTTTTTTTTTTTATAGGGGGAAGGCAGATGCTACTCCCATTTTACTACGCCCATTTCTAATGGTCTAAAACTGTCATTGGTCAGGAACGCTACCTATCCTCAAAGCTCCAAGTTCTGCCTTTCTTTCATTTTTAATTGAGAGGATATATCTACCTTGATTTGCTTCCTCCTCTTCTACCGCACATTGTCCAATAGCAGAGCAGACCCAAGAAGGGGGTATGTTTTTCAAAATGGCCTGAATGATCTTGGGTGTAAACTGGTAGATGAAATCGGAGCAGATGCCAGACAGAGTGTCCGGAAGACGATTGCAAACAACCTTCAAAGCTGCTTCAATTTCACTCTGGAGTAACAAGGAGTAAACAAGGAGTAAACAAGGAGTAAACAAGGAGTAAGCAAGGAGTAAACAAGGAGTAATTAAGCTAGAAATATCAAAATCTGCATAACAAGAAATATTAGCTATAAAATTTAATAGATGAGAGAATGTATGCATACCTGTAACAATGATGGTCTTATGAGTCTTTGGGCCTTTTTAAGTAGATCTGAGAGTATTCCCAAGCAACCTCTCCCCCAAGCAACCTCTTCCCCTAGCACCCTCTCCCCCAAGCACCCTCTCCCCCAAGCACCCTCTTCCCCATGCACCCTCTCTCCCAAACATCCTCTCCCCCAAGCACCTCTCCCTCAAGCACCCTCTCCTCAAGCACCCTTTTCCCCAAGCACCCCTCCCCAAGCACCTCTCCCCCCAGCACCCTCTCCCCAAGCACCTCTCCCCAAAGCACCCTCTCCCCAGCACCCTCTCCCCCCAAACACCTTCTCCCCAAGCACCCTCTCCCCAAGCACCTCTCCCCAGCATCCTCTCCCCAGCATCCTCTCCCCAAGCACCCTCTCCCCAAGCACCCTCTCCCAAGCACCTTTCCCTCAAGCACCCTCACCCCAAGCACCTTCCCCAAGCACCCTCCCCTCAAAAAATAAAAGTGAAAATCAAGTAGCTTCACAGGCCATGGGAAATTGCCGCCCACCACCCTGCAGAAATAATGCTTATATATGTCCAAAAGTTTTTTGGGTTGCTTGCTATTACAAAAATAGGAAAACCTCATCACAATTCAGAAAGTCTATGATCACTGTCTGAAAGAATAATAAAATTTAATTTTTTTCACTTCTGGAAAAAAGTCTGGCTATGCCAGTGACACAACATATCTCTTTACATCACTGTACTTATGCCCAATATTTACTACTCATTAACCAACTGGCTAGCTCAATTGGTAAAGCACTCACTTTCTAACCAGTATTATTATCACCATAACCGGCACAGCTTCCATTTTACAACAGGGTAAATTTAAGAAAATATAATGTTAAAGAATTTCAGGTAATTTTTAAATGATAAAGATGCTTGATTAATTAGATGGTTTACTAACATAATTATAAAAAAAACTATCTAACTGTAAATAATATGAAATTGTCAATATTGCTCTTAATTTGACATAAAATAATTACAGACATTCAGATCAATTTCCATTGTACGGTGCCAGAAGTACCAGCTAACAATTATATTCTGTGCCTATTTTCTCTACAATTCCTTATGAAATTCGATACATGATACATGTTTTAGATGCAAAAAACGTAACTATTATGTTTAAATGATGGAAAAACGGATGAAGATCAAAAACAAGTTGTGTTACCTCTGTTGTTTTCTCTGAGAGAAGTTTATCAACTTCCCCCATTATGAATTCGCAGATAGCACAATTTTGTCCTGCATCTGAAATGAAATGTGGATCAAAAATATATCAAGAAATATATAATGATAATATTAATGAACCTAGACTTGCAACTTTAAGTTTCACGCCCTTTCGCATCATCAGGCAAGAGCAGTACTAAACAAACCTAGCTTGGCTCTCTTTGCCCTGTACGCTTCAGTGCACTTTGGTGACGGCATTTCCATACCAGCTCTGTTCTCTTGTTAAGCAAATTCTCAATTTCTTGAGGGCAGGTTTATGTTTAGTTCTGCACTTGGCCGATGAACGCGAGAGGGAGTAAAACTTAAAGTTGCAAGTCTAGATTCGTTATTATTATTGATAAAGTAGCTCTGCTTTGTGTATTGAGCACTTTATCAACCAGAATTGATACATCTTTGTAAATATATATACAGTGTATATATATATATATATATATATACAGTGTGTATATATATATATATATATATATATATATATATATATATATATATATATATATATATATATATATATATATATATATATATATATATATATATATATATATATATATATATATATATATATATATATATAAAAATATATATATATATATATATATAAATATATATATATATATTTAGATATATATATATATATATATATATATATATATATATATATATAATATATAGATATATATATATAGATATATATATATATATATATATATATATATATATATATATATATATATATATATATATATATATATATATATATATATATATATATATATATATATGTATAGATAAATACATATATATAGATATATATATATATATATATATATATATATATAGATATATACATACATATATATATATATATATATATATATATATATATATATATATATATATATATATATATATATATATATATATATATATATATATATATATATATATATATATATATATATATATATATATATATATATATATATATATATATATATATATATATATATATATATATATATATATATATATATATATATATATATATATATATATCAATTGCCAAAAACTGTTTTGTAATATCAATGCAGAGATTCCAAACAGGTCACTTTCATTTCAATAAACAAGAGAAACTATATTCTAGTACTTCTTGTCTTTTTCATAAATTAGCACATTTGGGTGTTGAATTAATGGCCAATCAAAGTTTAAAGATTTTTGATACATGCAACATTTGTTCAAGATAATTTGACATCTTTGACATTGATATGTCTTGATTATATAATCAGTGGCATCTTTTTCATTTGGATGTTGATGGTTGGTATGGTTACCACATTCTGTAAGGATGATCAGTTTCTTCTCTTCAAAAATTGTGGCAGTGTTATAACAATGGATTCAAACAAACTTATTAGAGTGGTTTGCCCAAACACGATTCACAAATGTGTAGATTAAGTATCTATCTGTGTCATCAAATTATTCAATAATTTATACTTACAGACAAATTCATTCATTGTCATAAGTCATTACTTTGAAACTTG
Organism: Chiridota heheva; assembly: GCA_020152595.1. NCBI lineage: Eukaryota > Metazoa > Echinodermata > Holothuroidea > Apodida > Chiridotidae > Chiridota > Chiridota heheva. The sequence continues at coordinate 1,040,702 of JAIGNY010003096.1, forward strand.
GTTTTCTTACCTCTTTTAGTGTCTACTTTTTATCTTATTACATTTTTGTAAACTGCTTGCAAACACAAATATTGGTTTGTATTAAGCACTTCAAAATACACGACAAGGGCTTACCTTAAAAATCCTCCAGCAGAAATGCAAGAATCGGGACACAGAGAAGCATTAGGAATGTCCTTTATTTTTGAGAAAATGGGGCATGATTGATTTTGTAGGGCAACTATCTTTTGAAAAGAGGACTATTTTAACACCGACTTATCCAGAAATTACAGAAAATTGGTCTGGACCTCTTCGTATCACAAGTAATGTGTAGAGAAGGAAGAAAACCTGGTCTTCATCCACTTCTGATCAAAACTTAACAAATGAAAGAACCACAGGAAAACTTACCTTCCACAACAGATTTTGAGCTTGAGCAAAGTCCAAGGATGGAGCAGATTTCTTGGGGTGGGTATTTTGCAATGAGAAGCTGGATGATCTGTGGCGTCCATTGCTGGACAAATGATTTACATTCACTCTTCAGTGAACTTGGAAGAATATTGCAGACAACATCAAGAGCAGCTTCAATCTCTTGCTGTGAGAGAGAAGCGGAAAACATGTAATGAGAAATAAGATTTGAAACAATCCGTGGATTAATTGGAAGAATTGATGGTACTTTGAAAGGCAACGTGGGTTTTCCTTAACCTCCTTTTCTTTAGTATTTGATCTTATGCTGTACGTCTCTGAGTTATGAAATAAGCCACACCTACCATACGAAACTGACTTAGTTTAATGACTGGGTTCCACAGCTGCAGGCCGTGCTACAAAGTCAAACAAAAAATATACAAGCGCAAAAAAATGTGCGAGGAAGGAGCACGGAAAAGGGTAGCCAAAGGCCACACGATAAAACAAAACCTGACAACAGCCAGGGGACACACAAGTAAACGTGAACACAAAAGGAGTCGTTTCAGAGCCACCCCACCCCAGGAAAACTACAAATGGTAACTATAAATAAGCACCATACCAACCATTCCCAGGGTGGAAACATAGGAGTAACACCAGATAGAATAAAAAATATAAGAAGAATGACAAGGCTAGGCCAAGGGAAACTAAATAAGAGGCACCGAGAACGGGCCTTTAACGCTAGGCTCAATGAGATGCGAGAGGATCAACTGTTCATCAAGAATACAGGTTTTTATAAAGTGATTATTAGTTTCTAAACGGTTTTTGCAGTAATTTACAAGAAGTGAATCAATCCGTGATTGAACGCTGGGAAGAGAGTGAAGATCAATAAGTGCAACAGGTGAAACCCAACGAGGTATGTGAAAATAATTTTTAGAGCATTAATTTGAATTTGCTCTAATTTACAACGGTTACTTTTGGAGAGTAGAGGAAAACAATAAAGGAGTATTCAATGAGTGAACGAATAAGACTAGTATACAAAATTAAGGTTGAAGACGATGGAGCTCTGGGATTATAAGCTGTCCCACAGACAGTATATAATTGGGAAGTGCGAATTTTTAGTTCCTTAAACAAACTTTCAAAATGCAGTTTAAAATTAAATCTAGTATCAAACGTGATACCCAAGAACTTGACTGAATTATAATTTGGAATAACGGTATCATTAAAAACTAAGATTGGGATTAAAACAGGACGGCGGCGAGAGAAAACAATAGATTGTGATTTAGACGGGTTAAGGGAATAATCTCCACTTGCTGCACCAGCATTGAAGTAGGTTAATATAGTATTGCAAGTCGTCCCTTGCGGCAAGAATATTAATGGCCGACGACCAGACAGCCAAGTCGTCAGCATATTGAGAAATATAAATGTAATCAGAAGATGGGTTAGGAATGTCGTTTACAAAATTAAAAACAGAAGTGGACTAAGGGGGCTACCTGAGGGGTGCCCTTATTCACGAGCAAAGGATCAGAAAAACATTATTAACTTTAAAACGAATTTGCCTGTTAAATAAAAAGTCTGCAATTAAGCGAATAAATTTTACCGGGAGGGAGATCTTATTTAGCTTATAAAGAAGACCATTATGCCATAATTTGTCGAAAGCCTTTTCGGCATCGAAAAAGGCAGTATACACAAAATGTTTTTACAAAGGTTTAAAGCAATATGATGAGACAACTTGGCTATCTGGTCTGCGGTACTGAATTTTGAACGAAACCAGCTTGAAAAAATTATTAAAGAAATTAATATCGTTAAGATAGATGGTAAGCCTAGAACAGATGACCCTCTCGAGAAGTTTACTGAGTACTGAAGAAAGAGTAATAGGTCTGTAATTTTTCGGATCTGAGCGATCTTTTCCCGGCTTAGGTATAAGGATGACATGCCCAGATTTCCACTTTATAGGAAAAATACCAAAATTAAAACAAATACTGTAAAGTTGGCAAAGAAAAGCTTTAAATTTTAAAGAACACTTTTTAATATGAAGGTAAGTGACTCCATTCCCCAGGGGCCGTCTGTGTAGTATTTTTAAGAGCTTTTTCGAATTCTAAAACTGAAACAGAATTAAGTAAATAATGTTTGTCACCTCTCTCGCACTTAAACTTTGAATAGAGGTTTGAAAAATTCTTTTTTCTGACAAAATTGTTAATATAATTAAAATGATGATCATCAAAGAAATTATCAGAGCGGCCCGTGGAGAGGACAGAGTCAAAATACATTCGAAAACACTTGCATCTCTCGAGATCAGTAGAGTAGGTAGAGTTATTATAATGTAAAGGAGTAGAGTTATTTTTAGATTTAGATTTATTTAGAAGGTTGTTAATGCTTTTCCAGAAATGACGACTGTCAGATTTATGGTCCAGTTTAATACATTTATTATAAAGAGTCTGATTTTTGAAGAGTTTAATTTCAGTACTAATTTTTCTACGAATTACATTAATATTATGTTTAAGTAAGGGGCACTTATTTTTATTATAATTTCTACGTAAACGCCTGCGAAACTTGATTAAATGTATAATATACTGAGGTAAAATGGTATGCTTCCTAGTATTGCCAACGAAAGACTTAGTTGGGATGAACTTGGAACTGGCCGAGTTAATTGAGGAAGTAATGAAAGAAACCGAAGTGTCAAGCGTGCCAATATCGAAAGATTTACAACTTAAATTATCAATACTCGAATCCAGAGCTGAAGAGAAACCTAACCAGTTAGCTCGAGTAAAATCAGGGTAGTCGGTCGAAACTGTAACAACGTTTTTACAATTGAGACTACAGGTAATTGGTAAATGGTCACTATCGAGACCAGGTCCAACCTGAAAAAACGCAAAGTGAGAGTAAAGACTATTACTAAGTAAACATAAATCAAGGATACAGGGTTTACACGTTGTGTTAACGTGAAAAAAAGTAGGAGATTTATCATTAATGAGTTTAATGTTGTTATTTAGTATAAAGTCAACAATATCGATGCCCTTGGGGGAATCATAGGAATCCCACCAAAGAGAGTGTTTAGCATTAAAATCGCCAATAATAATAAAGGAACTATACTTTGCGATAAGTCTGTTTATCAGATTAGTGGGGAAAGATTTGTAAGAGCAGGGTAGATATAAGCAGATTACCAGTAAATCAGGAATGTCGGGAGTTGAAAGTGAAATGGCGATAAGTTCGAAAATATCAGAAACCTTATCAATAATTTTAAATGATAAATTATTGTCAACTGCAATCGCAGAACCCCAATAACCATTGGGGTTTACAGTTGTAATCAAATTATAACCTGGAATATAAAAGTTATGAGAGGATTTAAGTCTAGTCTCATTAAAACCTGCAACGGAAATGTTATTAGATAAAAGGAAGTCAATAATCTCGTCTGATTTATTTGTGATGGATTTACAATTAAAATGGCTTATTTTCATAGCGTACAGAAAAGTGTAGGTATGTGAAAAATAATGCAAATGATGCTCCAAGCAACCCACAACAAAAACGAAAGCACTAGAACACTGAATCTAGATACAAATCTCCGTCACCGATGGAGAAGGATTTAAGAAAGTCGCTCGAAATAATACCTTTAAGATGTTCTGAGGCCACCTGAACACAGAGATTTGAAATAGTTGAAGTGGGAGTTTGGGACAAGCCAACAGTTGAACGAAACTTATCCATAAGATCGGCAATAAATATAAAAACTTTCTCCACCAGTTCTTTTATAACTTTGGATAAAATACTTGAAATGAGAGGAGTGAGGTTATTTTCTACTTCTGTTTGAATTTTATTAGACTGATCCATAATTTCTTTATGATTTTTTTCGGTATTAACTTTAATTTCTTGAGATACGGCCTTAGCATAAGACATGATAGGATCGTTTACGTGTTTAGGTTCAGTTTTAGATTTGGCCTTAGAGCGGGCCTTGTCGAACTCTTCTAGAAATACTGGGCAAGTTTTATCTGATGCTGGATGTTCGCCGCCGCAGTTGGTGCATTTTTTTATTTATAGTTGATGGGCAATCTTTAAAAGAATGATTACCCGCACAAATATTACACTTTGTGTCAGCGACACAGTTGTTAGCCTGATGGCCAAAACCTTGACATTTAAAGCAGCGAGTGACTCTCACGAAATCATTAGATTGAACAACATTGAAATGCAATAACTGAACAAAAATACCATTTGAAATTAGATGTTCTGTTCTAGAAGAGTCCGACAACCAAATGCGGATAAGAGTTGTGGCATTGCCAGTGTTACGAGAAATAATACGTTTGGCTCCGGTAACCGAACTTTCAGATTTCTTAATTTCGTTAAGGAAGTCTTTATCCTCAAAGTCAAGGGGTACGTTTTTAACTACTAGTGAGATTGATTTAGATGTATTAGCTCTGGGATACGAGAGGGTAGACTTACCAAATTCGCTCTTATCCCACCTTGTGAGGAGTCTGTTTAAGTCAGCGGGTGAGTTTAGATATAACTTAAATGTGCCATGTTTAATACATGAGATACTCTTTATACCTGGGTTTGGTTTATAATTAGCCAATACTCTACTGACCTCGAGAGTCTTTGTACTTGGAGGGCACTCCAAGAATAATACAAAACGCTCCCTAATGGAGTAAACAATGTTGGTTCTGTTCTCATCCAGAACCACTACTTTAGAAGGTTGTTGGGGGCCGGGGCTTTCCCGGTCCCTTTTGTTGGCATCGGCCATGGCCTAGAGTAAAGCCCCAGTGCCAATACTAATACAATATACAAAATATATACTATGATAGAAAAATACTATGATATATACAGAAAACTGTACAATATAAAAGCGTTAACTTACGTACAGGACAACCACCCACATCAAGACAAGACACGACACATGAACAAAACAAAACAATGAAAACAACTGCACAAACAAGTGCAGAACAAGAAAAACAACACGGCCTGAAAACGAGAACTACGAGAACCACAGTCAAGTAAACCAGTACGCGCTATACTATAATATACCATAGCAATGCAGTAACTATGCAGTAACTAGGTGGGGGGAAACAAACCTCAAATCCGCAATCGTGCATTACCATTGCATTGACATTTTGATGTTCGCGAGGCCTGCCCCAAGCTTTGATCCATTTATGGCACTTATCCAGATCTTTAGAGTTTTTAGCAAAAGGGATAAACAAAATTCGGTTTGCTAAGTGTTCTGGGTAACAGCAATCAGATTTACAAAGCCTGCAGCGGGCCGTAAGTGCAATTTTTTCTCTCACCATTTGGCCATCACTCAATCTGTGTGTGCAGAAATTTGTTTTGTACAGTAAATTGCATTGACTACATGAGCTACTTGTACTGTACCACTACAGCATAGGATGTTAGCCCCACTTAGTTACACAACATTTTTTGCTAGACAAATTCATGCGGTGATTGGTTGAAAAAGCTGTCAATCATCTAACTCAGACAAGTTAATTAACCTCACAGATTTTATGTACTGTATTTATCTTACTTGTGTTCATCTCAATAGTTGTAAACATTTCACGTTTGTATTTCAGTGTAGTGCAAAAGGTGGCTAAGATAAATGGTCTTGAAATTGAATTGAATTGATCATTAGCTAGAAACAATTTATGTTTCAATTTGTGATTTAATTTTAAAAATGAATGTTACTTCGAGAGACAACAGTGGATTGAAATTTATGGAACAGTTTCTCATGTGACATTTTCAATTCAACAAATAAGTCAAGCGCTTTTTTAAAATGATTCTTTAAAAAAAAAATGGCGAATAAGGTATAATTATTTCATAATTAAAAAGATCATAGCAAAACCTTTGGACACATAAGAGCTGTGAAGTGCATTCAAAATAAGTTTGAGCAAAGAGCTTCCACACAGCTCTTTGGTTTGAAAAACAGTATTTGCAATCACAAATGCATCATGTGTTCACCTTGTCTAGTCCTTCAATCAAGCTACCCGTCTTACAAGGCTTATAATGAGTGTCACATGGTAATAGCAACACGTCTTTACAGGTTTCGAATTTTTATTTTACTGTTCCAAGGCCTTTCTGTTCCAAGTTCATCTATTTTCTGGCTGTAGTCCCTGTCATACCTTTTTGTACTGGGATTGTGTCCTTGCATGAGGTCAGAGCAAAGAGAAGCTCTTTGGTCAGAGCTTGTTAAATTAAACAGATTTATTAAGGATGAGAAGTGTTTGACAGAATGGTAATCATTCATTGGTATATAACAAGTAGAACACCAAATAAAAAGCTCTAAATTAAATCCTTGAACATTTGTAACCACCTCATGTGAAACATATTACATGCGTGCAAAACTGAACAAAATCCACACTTGTAAAGGTGGAACAAATTTCACAGTCTTTCAACTGTATCTAACATGTTCACATTTACATGGTACAGAGCAAAGAGCTTCTGTACAGAGCCACAAGCAATAGAGTACCTCTTCATATGTCCTCTGTGGGAGGAAACATGCACTGCTGCTGGCCTTGCAGGATATAATGACCATGCACAGCAATGTGCTCCGTGATGGCTGAACCAAATATAGCTGCTGTGATGTGGACTAGATAGGAAGAAGATGTGTATCTAATAATCATTGGATGTTCATGTCAGTCACTGACATGAACATGTTGTTCTGCTCCTTAAACTTTCAAACAGTCAGACCCGACCTGATACATAACCAGGTCGGGTCAGATTTTTCCTTTTTATTTTCTTTATTCTGAAAACCTTATTTGTTGTGGAAGTTGGTGCTGAGTATCATATTAGCAATGAAAGAAGTCCTTATAGTGTGGTTATTTTAATTAAGATAAAGTGGTCTCACTATTTGCTACAGTAAGTTTGTGGTTATGATTTGCTGGAACAAATTTTCAAGGAGAAGGACACGTCATGGTTACAGACTTTACAGGATTTCCAAGGATTCAATTCAGAGCTTTAAGATTAAACTCACCACTGTGGTGTCCTTGGATAAGAGTGTTTCAAGTTCCTTCAATGCGTATTCACAGATGATGCAGTTTGTGTCTGCATCCACATGGGGCTCTTTGACCTCTGATAAATTAACATTATAACATAATTAATTATTATAAATATTTAAAGATAGGTTCAATACTTTACTTGAAAATATGTTATAGATCATAAAGATAGCAAGAAGTTAAAATCGACAAAAAATGGACCATTTTATAGCATTTTGAATTTAAGAATTGAATGACAAATTATGCAAATTTTAATGAAATTTTGTGAAATCACAACAAGAAAACCTATGAATTCCCCTATGTTAACTTATTGTTTTTCAACCCTCCACCAAATTTATATGAATGCAAACAGTTGCAAACCATCATATCCTTAATAACAAATTAGCAGGAGAAATCAGTTTGATGATTATCAGTGACTGCAATTTAGGACAGAAATTGAAAGAATTACATGAAATATTCTGAGCTATTCTCTCTTTCATAATTCTTCAAAACTTCGGTTAGCCATAACTAGGAAACCGTAGGTGCTTTTGACAAAATTGAAAAACTATTTTGTTCAGAATTTAAAGCTCTTTCTGGTACGAAGACTGTCTGAAGATCTTTCAACAATACATTAAAGTATAACATTAAGCTCTATTTGAGCGGTGGGCCCTCACTGGCAGCTGTAAGAGATTTTAGTTGGAAGGGCAAAACATGATTGAAGGGGGGAGGAATGGGGGAGGAACATCTTCTCAATTATAGATACTGTACATTCAATTATTTAATACAAAAAGCAATGATTAGCAAATCATTGGATCATCACCCCCTTGCCCATATAGCATGGTTACCATGGTTACCCCTCTCAAATATGAGTTCAACTGACCTTTTGAAACAGATTTTGAACTTGAGCATAGTCCAAGAATTGTGCATATTTCTTGAGGTGGGTAGTTTGAGACAAAAAGTTGGATGAGCTGTGGCGTCCACTGCTGGACCAATGACACGCATTCGCTTCTTAATGAACTTGGAAGAATATTGCAGACAACATCGAGAGCAGCTTCGAGTTCTTGCTACAAAAAAGAATATGCACGGAATATTAAGGTTGTTGTGAACAAATGTTTTCATTTAATTTTTGCGTTGAATTTGAAATAGTTAAATCCATACTACAGCCATGAAGGCCCAGCAGGCCGGTGCTTATCCCTGGTGCCCTTGTCGTAAGCAGACGAGAGCACAGCACTCCACCTGGAAAGGGTACCAGTCCATAGCAGGTTAACTCTTGCTCAAGGAAACAATGCAGCCCTCGCGACGGCTGGGAGTCGATCTCCGTACCTTTCGCATACGAGCAAGACTTTCATTAATGCCTCTGCACTTGCCATGATTTTTTTTTTGTATTACTCTTATATCCATCTGTGACACTGAAGTTGCCATTTTATAATATTTTCCATGATTCCTCATAATCTAAAATGTTTAAAACTTATGTATTTCAAATGTAAAGCCAGAACGACCTTTGCAATGCAAAACTTAAGAATACATGTTGTTATTCTCATTTGTACATGTTATAAACCATTTTATTCATTAGTTGTTCTGCTCCTTGAAGTTTCAAACAGTCAGATCCGACCTGATGAATAAGCAGATCGGGTCAGACTATTTCTCTTTATTTTCTTCATTCTGAAAACCCAAAGTAATTAAGATCAAATTTCCTTTATAAATGGCTCCATTGTATTTGTTATCATGTTGGTCCTGAGCTGTTGTGGAAGTTGGTGTTGAGTATCATAATAGCAATAGATAAAGTTCTTATAGCGTGGTTGAGTGGTCATTTTAATTCAAATAAGTGGCCTCATTATTTGCTACAGTAAGTTTGTGGTTTTGATTTGTTGGAACAAATTTTTAAGGACAAGAATGAGTCATGTGTCAAAAACAAGAATAAGCACATAATAAGCTAACAGATATTTGGTGCAAAAACAGCCATTTTGAAATTATTGTTTCAGACCATCATTATTTTTCAATAAGACCACAGTTCTCAATTTCCAAAATAACGCGGGGTAACAAACCAAATGTTATTTGATGTATGGCCCATTGCTTAGTCTGTGTATAATACTTTATTCATTTTTGGCAGAACTGTTGAAATTTTTTTCCCAAATATGGCCCTCTACCAGTCTACCACATGGCCTATACTAAAACTACAAAAATCTGCAAATGAAGAAGTAAAAAATGGCAAATGGCCAAGCAAAAGTAATCCAAGATCCAAAAAAGCTAAAACAGACTCCTGTTTAAGATGGTACTTTCAAAATTGATTGTATTTTTCTGAACTCATTCATTATTGTTTTAGCTGGTGTATCAAGCAAATGTTTAAATTTTTTAATTTGTATTTCTGTTTGTTTTTTTGTTTTTGAGGGGGGGGGGAAGTTTTATTTTCTACTGACTCCAGTGTTTGAGGCCCCTACAAAAGCATTGACAAATTCTGCTAAGGGGCATATTTTCGTACAGAAGAATTTGGATTTAATAAAGAAAAGTGTAATAAATAATATGTAACACAGTCCAACAAAAGGTGTACATGTTAGTAATTTCTATGAAAGAAATGGAACATGAAAGAGGCACAGCAAAGACTGTCAAATCTTTGTAATTTCACATTTTACGCTCAGCTTTTTGGCTCTGATTACATGGAATTGTACTTACCACTGTGGTTGGTGAAGAAAGGAGTGTTTCAAGCTCTTTGATGGCATATTCACAAACAATGCAGTCTGTATATGCATCCACATGGGCCACCCTGGCTTCTGCAATGATATGATTTAAAAGATACATCACATACTTTGGATTGTAAGTGGGAGACGAAAGCAGGAAGAGAAGCAAATAGTGGCCGAAAAACATCAATTAATGCCACCTATTAATGCCCTACAGTGGCCCACCAGTATAATAAAGCACTCCTTTTTCTATCAAAGTGTGTGGGCCATTTTGCAATATGAAAAACATCAATTAATGCCACCTATTAATGCCCTACAGTGGCCCACCAGGGTAATAGGGCACTCCTTTTTCTATCAAAGTGCGTGGGCCATTTTGTAATATGAAAAACATCAATTAATGCCACCATATCCCTATAGTGGCCCACCAGGGTAATAGGGCACTCCTTTTTCTATCAAAGTGCGTGGGTCATTTTGCAATATGAAAAACATCAATTAATGCCGCCATACCCCTATAGTGGCCCACCAGAGTAATAGGCACTCCTTTTTTTCATCAAAGTGCGTGGGCCATTTTGCAATATGAAAAACATCAATTAATGCCACCATACCCCTATAGTGGCCCACCAGGGTAATAGGGCACTCCTTTTTCTATCAAAGTGCGTGGGCCATTTTGTAATATGAAAAACATTCAAGTAATGCCACCACACCCCTATAGTGGCCCACCACAGTAATAGGCACTCCTTTTTTATCAAAGTGCGTGGGCCATTTTGCAATATGAAAAAAACATCAATTAATGCCACCATACCCCTCTAATGGCCCACCAGAGTAATAGGCACTCCTTTTTTTATCAAAGTGCGTGGGCCATTTTGCAATATGAAAAGCATCAATTAATGCCACATGATGCTCCTGGAGTGGGAGCAATGTCCCAGGTTAACTATTCAACACTCCTTAATTTAAATTCTAGCTAAACATTTTTTGTTGTTGAAAAAGATCTTGTGATAGATGCTCCGTAGAAACAGTCAATGATGTTCTACACTTCGAGGAAATGACTTATTATTTACATACTTTTTAGAAAATTTGAACTTAAAATTCTCATATGCATGCTAGTCTTGAGACAAACAAGTATTCAAATATCTGTTTTGCATACAATGGTCATTGGAATACTTTCTTTGTCAATACAGTGATAGGCATGCGGGAGAGGGGGGGGGGGGGATTCTTCCCTCAATAATTCTTGATGTTGTTACTTTCCAACCAATCAAAACGTTTGTGTTCCTCTCTTCACTTATTTTTAATAGTTTTAATCACCCAAAATGCATATGGAAAGTCAATTAGCATTTTGTTTCTTGCTCGCTGTATATATAAAGCTATGTCACATATTTCTGCACTTAGTAAAGTTCAGACCAAAACGTTTAGATGAAATTGGTGATTTATACAATTTGTTTCAATAAAAAAAAAATGATTTTGCTTTCCAATATGTTCTGGACATTTATAAAACTTTTTGATCATGACCCTTCCTAGGTGTGCCACTGTTGAATTCCCCCCCCCCCCCTCATGTCTCATGCTCAGTAATCAGCATAATCTGGCAAATGTTTAAAACCACTTTATTTCATGGGGTTGGAATGTCTCCCCCCCCCCCCTCCTCCTCCCAATACATCAATATGAATTCAGTACTTTTTCAACATACTTTGCTTGGCTACTGTGACGTCGTTACTTGAGGTGCAGAGCCCAATCATACTGCAAATCTTGTCAGGAGGGTAGTCTGCTATCAGCAGTTTGATGAGTTGAGTTGTGTACATTTGAACCAGAGATTTACATTCTCCCTTCAATGTGTCTGGTAAGAGGTTGCACACAACCAGTAGGGCTGATTCAATCTCTTGCTGTTTTGGAAAGAAAAAGAAAAAAAATTGATATATACAGAACAAAACATGTGAATCTGGTTAAAGGTCTATGGACATCAAAATCTGAGCTCACCGGCTTTTGAATTATGAAAATAGCACTTTTTCTTTTTGAGTTAGGACTGATGAACTTTTGATCCATATTTAATATATGCAGAATTTGTGACATGAATTACTGTATGGACAGCCCATAATCTTTATGTAATTCTTTAAATTTTGTACCTAAATCACAGTCACTGAAAATGATGAGAAAGTCTATGGATTTTATTGAACAAAGATAAGAAACAATCAAGGTCACCCTAAAATATGTCACAAATTTGCATAAAATTTTGCATATTGATGATTTCAAAATGCTGTAGAATGGACACTTTTTAACAGTTTTTGTTATTAAAATGTTTTGGCACTTTGATGGTTTTTGAAAGATTTTTAATTTATCTTGCTTATCTTGCCTCTACCATAGACCTTTAAAGGTTAGTTAGAACATTGTTGATGGCCTCCTTTCTCTCTTACTAGCCTTTATAGGTTGGTTAGAACATTGTTGATGGCCTCCTTTCTCTCTTTCCAGCCTTTAAAGGTTGGTTAGAACATTGTTGATGGCCTCCTTTCTCTCTTACTAGCCTTTAAAGGTTGGTTAGAACATTGTTGATGACCTCCTTTCTCTCTTATTAGCCTTTAAATGTTAGTTAGAACATTGTTGATGACCTCTTTTCTCTCTTATTAGCCTTTAAATGTTAGTTAGAACATTGTTGATGACCTCTTTTCTCTCTTCCTAGCCTTTGAAGGTTGGTTAGAACATTGTTGATGACCTCCTTTCTCTCTTCCTAGCCTTTAAAGGTTGGTTAGAACATTGTTGATGACCTCCTTTCTCTCTTTCCAGCCTTTAAAGGTTGGTTAGAACATTGTTGATGGCCTCCTTTCTCTCTTACTAGCCTTTAAAGGTTGGTTAGAACATTGTTGATGACCTCCTTTCTCTCTTACTAGCCTTTATAGGTTGGTTAGAACATTGTTGATGACCTCCTTTCTCTCTTATTAGCCTTTGAAGGTTGGTTAGAACATTGTTGATGACCTCTTTTCTCTCTTCCTAGCCTTTAAATGTTAGTTAGAACATTGTTGATGACCTGCTTTCTCTCTTCCTAGCCTTTAAATGTTAGTTAGAACATTGTTGATGACCTCTTTTCTCTCTTCCTAGCCTTTGAAGGTTGGTTAGAACATTGTTGATGGCCTCCTTTCTCTCTTACTAGCCTTTATAGGTTGGTTAGAACATTGTTGATGACCTCTTTTCTCTCTTACTAGCCTGTAAAGGTTGGTTAGAACATTGTTGATGACCTCCTTTCTCTCTTATTAGCCTTTGAAGGTTGGTTAGAACATTGTTGATGACCTCTTTTCTCTCTTCCTAGCCTTTAAATGTTAGTTAGAACATTGTTGATGACCTGCTTTCTCTCTTCCTAGCCTTTAAATGTTAGTTAGAACATTGTTGATGACCTCTTTTCTCTCTTCCTAGCCTTTGAAGGTTGGTTAGAACATTGTTGATGACCTCCTTTCTCTCTTATTAGCCTTTGAAGGTTGGTTAGAACATTGTTGATGACCTCTTTTCTCTCTTCCTAGCCTTTAAATGTTAGTTAGAACATTGTTGATGACCTGCTTTCTCTCTTCCTAGCCTTTAAATGTTAGTTAGAACATTGTTGATGGCCTCCTTTGTCTCTTACTAGCCTTAGTTTGCTTTTTGCTTTAGATAGTTAGATCATTTTCTGACACAATAAGTGAAGTCTTTACATTTTAATAGAAATTAAAAGATAATTTCATGCAAGTTTAAGAAATTATGCAAATATATATGAATATATATGAAATTTTAAACCATTGAAAAGACAAAAAGAAATAACCATTAAATAGGTGGTGCGATGAATAGTTTGGTTAGGAAGCCATGCTAGTATTCAAAAGGTACCGGGTTCGATTCCCATTGTGAGCACTGCACTGTGTCCTTGAGCAAGACACTTTACTCTACTTGCTTCAGTCCACTCGGCTAAATGAGTACCAGCATTGCTGGGGAGTTAATCTGTGATGGACTGGACATGATTCCAGAGGGAATCATGTACTTTCATCGGCTTGTGCTTAACTCAGATGGATTAAGCTAAGTGATGAATTATTACCAATCATAATAATAACTCACTTCAGTGGAATCCTCAGCGAGAAGTTTTTCAATTTCAGACATGGCATATTCACAAATGGTGCATTCCGAGCTTGCACTCACACTGGGTGCTGCAAACAAAGAAAGCAAAAATGCAGAAGAGGTTAAAAGTATAAATAAATATAAATATTCGTAAACCTTGCTCAAAGCAAAGAGCTTCTTTGCTCAAAGAAACCACAAACCTTAAAGGCGTTTGGAACTCCAAACTTTGGAATATACAAATGAGCTTACACATGATGGTACTAACAATCTTTGTTTTCATATGAATATTCAAATCAATAATAAATGTTTAACATGAATACTTCATTCATGTTTATTCTTTATATTAATCTCGGGCCCCTAGAATATGCAAATGAGCTTTCCATGCACATGATGGCACAATCTTTGTTTTCACATGAATATTCAAATCAATAATAAATGTTTTACATGATTATTTATTTCATGTTTCTTCATTATAATTTCTGGGGTCCCTGGAATATGCTAATGCACAATTCATGCACATGATGGTACTAACAATCTTTGTTTTCATATCAATAATCAAATCAATAATAAATATTTAATATGAATACTTCATTCTTGTATAATAGATAAGTATGCTGGCTACTTTGGTATTTAAAACTTTGCAAATATCAAGACCTTCATACTTTTTGACCAGTACCGCTGACAAATGGTGATTAAAGAGTTGCATTGTCCCTAGGGGTCCTAATGGCTAGGTTGCAGGGCCCCGTAAATTTTAAGAACAGGGATTGTGTTCAAAGATAGCCTTTACAGCTCGTGCAATCAGCTTTAGCTTATCAAAGGGGCTCATGTATTCAATGGGATATCCCTGCGCCTGGATTGTCTCTTGACCCAGTGTTCCCTAAAATATATCGCTTTTATATAATTGGATTAAAAAACATATCAACTTCAAAATAAGGCGCAAGAAAATAAGAAAGATATAAATTATTGAATAAGAAAGATATAAATTATTACCTGCAGCTGCCTTCAAGGAGGCTTGACATATGCCAAATAGAGCGCAAATCTTTTGTGGCGGGTAACTATTAACCAGGTACTCCAAGAGGTATGTAGTGTACTGGTTAATCAGCAACACACAATCAGATTGCAATGAACTTGGAAGGAGGTCACACACTTCATCCAAAGCTGCTTTAATCTCTTCCTGAACATGCAAATAAAACAACATGAATGTTCATATAATCACATAAATATATTGGTTGATTGGAGTGCTGAATCCGCTAAGGAAAGTAACCTTCATAACATCCAATGTCCAGTTCTGGAAGGTTACTGTTTATAAACAAATGTTATTAGAAAGTCGCTAGTGGATTGTCTTACACTCAATCGCACACCTCGTCTGCAACGGGGCGGAATTAAGGATGGGCAACCAAGGCATTCTATATTGTGCTCTTACACACTCTATAAATAAATGGTTAATTCTTCTTGAAAATGGTTATGGGGGTGTCCAGGTCCCCAATATACCCCCTCAATATGTGCTGGCCTGTAGGTCAATCAGTTCATTAAGGAAAAGGACCAAAACAGAATGTCATATCACATCTTTGAACAAATGTTGATATTTTTAAATGACACTTTCAAATGAAAAAGCACAACTTTTGTAATTTGACCATGAACTTCTGCCAACTTGACAACCTCTTAAATTAATAAGGGTTGACACAACCCACACATCTTCCTCCAGAGTTACACTCCTATTTTCAGCTTACCACTGTGGATTTACTGGTAATGAGTTTGTCCAGTTCTTTCATAGCATACTCGCAGATGATGCATTCAGTACTTGCGTCAACTTCAGGAACAGACAGAGCTACAGTGGGATAATCAATAGAAATTATTCAATCCAATTAATAATCAACAGAATTTATTCAATCCAATTGGCACAATGTAGATTGGAATAATCATGTACAGTGACTGTGAGTGAGCTATTGCAAACTAAGGCAAACCACATTTAGCACTTGCTGACCTAGGGAGGGTGTAATGGACAATTCTAGTTTTTTAGAAAATATTGAAAAGCAAAGAAAGTTTAAACAAAATACATATAAAACTACCACGATAAACCTTCACAATAAATGATCCCAATAAATAAAATGAAGTAATAAAATAAGCACTTATCTAGATTGTCCTCCATGAAGCAATATCTTTCCTTAGGTAAAATGGTCCACTAATCATTCACAGTTAATGCACACATCACCTTAGTACGCAACAATTGTATCACCAGTTTGCAAACAAATATCTCCCACTAAAACACTTAACACGGATGAGTGATTTCAATCACAAAAGTGCCTAATTACTCAGCAGTGACTTCTGTAATCTTATACACACAAATAATCTTGGGCTACATGGCTGTGGTGTGCATGGGAATGGCAGATAAACAATCATTGTTTGAGTGGAAACACAATACACTAAACAGGAAGTCGGGTTGGTAATTGTCATACCTGCGTTTTCAGGATTAACTCAGGTGTTGGGTGTGGGTAAGCTTAAAGAGAAACTTTTCGGAATGTCTGAGAACTAAAGCAATGTCTTTTCATATAAATGCTAATACATACCTGTTTGTTGAGTGGAGCACAATCCTAACATGCCACAGAATTTGGAGGGTGGAATATCGTTGACCAAGTATGAAATCAACCATGGTGTATAGGCGGCTACAAGAAGTCTGCATTCACCTGTGAGCGTCTTGGGCATCAGATCACAAACTTTGTCTAATGCATCTTGTATTTCTTTCTGCGAAATGGAAAAACAATCTGGTGGAAAAATTCCTGGCTAAAAGAAAGTCTTACGTTGGTAAAACTAGCTCATTAAACATCTATTGCTACCATATGACATATACAACAATAAGGGAAATGGACTGGTATAACAAACTTTAAGAAATCATCCACCTGAGTCATATTTGGATCAGAATCGACCCTTTATTTGCTCTAAAATGATAGTAGAATCAGAACTGAAAAACAAAATTTTTGAGAAAAGTGATTGTAATTATCATAAAAAGCCTGAAAAAAAACAATAATTTAACCAGACATGAGAGTGACGATTTATAAAAGTAGCTGAAATTGATCAATTTTCTCATCAAAATAGCTAAATATTGTCAACTATGCAGAAAATAGGTTAAATTAGCTTGGAAAATAGCTACAATCAGCTAAATAGCTGAAGTCTCACATGCTGAAATTGAACAATTTTCTCATCAAAATAGCTAAGTATTGTCAATTATGCAGAAAATACGTTAAATTAGCTTGGAAAATAGCTAAAATCAGCTAAATAGCTGAAGTCTTGCATGACTGTTTAAAAGAGAAAATAATTAGATTAATTTTTCATTATGAAAGGAGTCTGTAATATTACATGTACATCTCTTGAATTGATTTGAGGCCATTTCTTCTTGATTGAGAACATTCAAATTATCTAAGCAAGGCAAAAAAACATTGTTTTGCTATTTTTTGCTATTGCTATTTAAAAATATTAGATTAAGTATAACACTAATGAGCATCATTGAAGGTAACCCCCATCCCCCTCTCTTCCACCCGGATGCCTCCACAGATCTTCATTACATAAAGAATATGAAGCAATATCTTTCCTTAGGAGAAACTGCCTGTCAATCATTCACAGTTAATTACATTATTACCTCAGGCATTATAATACACAGCTATTTTTATCACCAGTTTGAAAACAAACTTCTCCCAGGCTAAGACACCTAACACGGATGAGTGATTTCATTCAGAAGAACGCCTTGATTATTTAGCTCTGGCTTTGTGTAATCTTATACACACAAATAGCCTTGTGCTATTTGGCTGTGGTATGCATGGGAATGGGAGATAAACAATCATTGTTGGAGTGGAAACACAATACACTGTACAGGAAAATGGGTTGGTTATTGTCATACCTGAGTTTTTCAGGATTAACTCAAGTGTCGGGTGCGGGTAGGCTTAAAGGAAACTTTTACATGAGAATGTGAAAACAGGGGTGTTCTGTTGGGTTCGACGAGATATATGAAATAAAACGGATCAACTGATATAGATTTGCCCATATAATTCTTACCTCCGAGGAGTTTTTACTGATGAGTGTGTCTAACTCCCCATAACAAACTCACAAATAACACAACTCGTGCTATCTGAAGTTTCTGGTTCGGCAACTTTATCTGCAAAGAAATAAAACAAAATGGATATTTGGCTTTTGAATGTTGTTTGGGTCCATCATACGAGTTAGACGGTAAATATAAACATGTCACATGGTAGTAAAACACATTCTATGAATATTACAAATTACTGTAGTAAACATAAAATTTGAGTTAAAAACACCTGTTTGAATAACGAAAACAAAAAAATTCAATTGTTTTCAATAAATCAATAACCTTTTACCATGTTTTTGTATTTATTTGTTATCTCTTTCCTACAAATAAAAACACTTCTATAAGGGTATAAGAGTCTAGCTTTATTTATATTCCTTAGTGTGTGATTCAATGAGAGGCACCAATATGTTGGGGTCCGTTATACAAGTCAAGTAGAGACGACGGTCAATTTAAGCATGTCACATGATAGTGAAAATTATTTTTAAAACGTATTACTGAGACGTCCCAATGATTTGAATCAAAACAGCTGTGTGTACGAAAACAATAATACACAGTAAATGCATGTATAATATACTCCCGTATTCATCTCATTAGACTACATGGGTCTATTGCGTTATTTGTTCATAAGTTCGTTAGAAGTTGCACGCCGGTCATTACAGTGTGTTTGGACCAGCACAGCAATGTTATATTCTATCTAAACGACGGAAACAAGCGGAGGTGGTACACACATAGTACATAGACCTAACGTTAGTTTTATTGCATGTACCGTACAACCATTGATTGTGTACATATAATCTTAAATTCGTTTGCAATCTAATTATATCCCACACATGCATATACGGCACAAAAGACTGATGTAGCTGGCCTAACATAACATTAAAACATTTTTACCAAACTGAAAGCACCAGCTCTATAAGCCTAATCCGATTAGCAGATTATAATGTACGATCATGAGTCGTCTCGAGCAGGTTCTTAATCATGATCCTAAATTCCTTAGTTTTCTGATTCATGATCCTAAATTCATTATTTTTGTTAATCATGATCCTAAATTCATTAATTTTTAAAACAATGATCCTAACTTCAATAATTTGTCAGAATCATGATTCCAAATTCATTATTTGTCAGAAACATGATCCTAAATTCATTATTTTTCAAAACCATTACCATAAATTCATTATTTTTCAGAATCATGATCCTAAATTCATTATTTTTCAGAATCATTACCATAAATTTATTATTTTTCAGACTCATTACCTAATTTCATTATTGTTCAGCATCATTACTCTAAATTCATCATTTTTAAAAATCATTAACCTAAATTCATTATTTTTTAGAATCATTAACCTAACTTCATTATTTGTCAGAATCATGATTCCAAATTCATTATTTGTCAGAAACATGATCCTAAATTCATTATTTTTCAGAAGCATTACCATAAATTCATTATTTTTCAGAATCATGATCCTAAATTCATTATTTCTTAGAATCGTTATCATAATTTTTTTTTAGACTCATTACCTAATTTCATTATTTTTCAGAATCATTACCTAAATTCATTATTTTTCAAAATCATAACCCTAAATTCATTATGTTTCAGAATCATTAAGCTAAATTCATTGTTTGTCAGAATCATGATCTTAATTTCATTACTTTTCAGAATCATTAACCTAAATTAATTATTTTTCAGAATAATTACCTTAAATTCATTATTTTTCAAAATTATTAACCTAAATTTCAATATTTTTTAGAATCATTAACCTATATTCTTTATTTGTCGGAATCATAATCCTAAATTCATTATTTTTCAGAATAATTAACCTAAATTCAATATTTTTCAGAATCATTACCCTAATTTCATTATTTTTCAGAATCTTTATCATATATTCATTATTTTTAGAATCATTAACCTAAATTCATTATTTTTCAGAATCATTAACCTAAATTTATTATTTTATAGAATTATGAACCTAAACTTATTATTTTTCAGAATCAATAAGCTAAAATCATTATTTTTCAGAATCATTAACCTAAATTTATTATTTTATAGAATCATGAACCTAAACTTATTATTTTTCAGAATCAATAACCTAAAATCATTATTTTTCAGAATCATTAACCTAAGTTCATTATATTTCAGAATATTAGCCTAAATTATTATTTTTTAAAATCTTTTACCTAAATTCATTATTTTTCAGAATCATTATCCTAAATTTTTTGATTTTTCCATATCCTGATCCCATTTCTAGACCCATCTTCATCCATTCTTGACAAAGTTTATTATAATATTTTCTTTGACTCATACCACAAAAACTCCCATCCTTACCTTCCGCAACACAAAGCTGGAGCATCCCGCAGACTTTATTTGGAGGGAACTGCGAAACGAGCAGAAAGACAATCTCTGGAGTGTACTGCTTCACGAACATCTCACAGTTTTCAGCCAAAGTCTTGGGCAGAAGAAGACATATTCGATCCACGGCAAACTCTATCTCTTCTTGGGTAGAATCTTTCTGGAGAAGCTGCTCAATTTGCTTCATGGCAAATTCGCAGACAACACATTCCGTGGATGCTGATATTTCTACCTGTTGTTCTGTTATAAACCAAAGAGAATTTGAACATTAAGAAATATCAAAGATTAAAAAAAAAAAAAAATATTTCATCTAAATAATTTAGTGTAATAGTTGTTTTATTTTATTTTATCTATTTATTATTTTTCTTTCTTTTTTCTTTTTGGTTGTATTTTATTATTATTATTTAATTGATTGATTGATCGATTGATTGATGGAGGGATGGATGGATGGATGGATGGATGGATGGATGGATGGATGGATGGATGGATGGATGGATGGATGGATGGATGGATGGATGGATGGATGGATGGATGGATGGATGGATGGATGGATGGATGGATGGATGGATGGATGGATGGATGGATGGATGGATCAATCGGTCGGTCGGTCGGTCGGTCGGTCGGTCGGTCGGTCGGTCGGTTGTGATTATGTTTGTTATTATTATTATTATTATTATTATTATTATTATTATTATTATTATTATTATTATTATTATTATTATTATTATTATTATCATTATTATTATTATTATTATTATTATTATTATTATTATTATTATTATTATTATTATTATTATTATTATTATTATTATTATTATTATTATTATTATTATTATTATTATTATCATTATTATTGTTATTATTATTGTTATTATTATTATCATTTTTAATATTATTATTATTTTATGATTATTTCAAATATATATATATTTTTGTGTGCAATATGCCCAAAATGCAACTGACACAAGCCCGAATATCATTTTGTCTGAATTTGTGTGACCGAAATATACCTTTTACGGGAAACTCCCAACCGGCCGCTGCACCCCACCTCCTATGATGCCTGTATTAACATTCTTTCTTAATACACTATAATACACTAAACTGGACTAATTGTTATCATTCAATCGATTTGTTCACATTTGTAATGTTTTCTTTCAATTCAAAATAATAATAATACATAGCTTTATATAGCGCTAGTTTTGTAAAAATATTCAAAAGTGCTTTACATACAAGTAAATTAGATACGAAAACAAAAATAAGAATACAGAAATGACAACATAAACAGAAATACAATGGATCAAGCTGCACATTAGATTAATGTCTTTTTAAAGAAAAAAGTTTTAAGATAATTTTGAAGGAGGTGAGGGATACATCAATACATTTGAGTTCAGTTGGGAGTGAATTCCACAACCAAGGACCTTTATAATCAAAGGCCCTTTCTCCAAGAGTGTTATGCTTAATACGGGGAACAAATAAGGACTTGAAACAAAAGTGATAGCGGGATGGTTTTTCAACTACCATTTCACATAAATAATTTAGAGCAAGATCTTTAATGCACTTGAAATCTAAAATAATTTAATAATCAATTCCTTGTTTGACTGGTAACCAGTGAAGGGACTTAAAAACAGCATTAATGTGAGAAAATGTTGATAGTCTGAAAATCAACCGAGCAACACCATTAAGTTTTCTTTGATTTCTATAAAGTTGATAATCAGGTAGTCCAACAAGAAGTGAATTACAATAATCAATGTGACTTACAACAAAAGCATTAATAAGGGATTTAATGGAATCTAAATTTAGATATTTGGCAATCTGACGAATGTTATAAAGACCGTGATAAGCTTTGGAACAAACTTTCCCAATATGAATATTCATAGACTTGTGATTGTCCAAATAAACACCCAATTTTTTTAAACTAACAGATGATTTTATTTCAGCATCACCAACTTTGATAGATTGGACTCCAGCTTTAGCTAATTGCTGACGAGTGCCAATTAGAAGAAATTCAGTCTTGGAGTCATTGATCATGAGATTATTCTTGACCATCCAAGACCTTATTTCAGCAATAAGAGATTGCATTGCCCCGACTGCCTCTTTATCTGAGATAGAGCCGGCAGTGAATGAGCAGTAAAGCTAAGTATCATCAGCATAGCTATGGGCTTGTGGGATATGCTTTGACACAATACTGAAGAGTTGAGAAACATTACACAAGAATAATATGGGACCCAAGCAGCTGCCTTGAGGTGCGCCACAGTCCAACGGAAAGTTTTGGGATCTAGCACCTTTAACAAAAACATGTTGCTTTCTAGACGGTAGATGGGATATGAGCCATTTTTGGATGTCACCAGCAATTCCAAACTGAGAGTGAAGTGTGTTGAGGAGAGTGCTGGGATTTACGGTATCAAATGCCGCACTCAGATCCAAAAATAACAAGAGGGTGCATCGTTGCTCGTCCATATTTAACATAATATCGCTGTGAATTTTCATCAAGGCTGTCTCTGTGAAGTAGTTTTTTCTGTAAGCAGACTGACAATCTGGAAGGGGAGCATGTTGTGAGCAGTGAGAAACAAGCTGGTCAACTACCGCCCGCTCAACCAATTTTTATACGACGGTTAAATTACTCACAGGTCTGTAGTTGGAAAATGAGCACTCTAATCCTGCTTTCTTTAGCAGAGGGGCAATAGTTGCATTTTTCCAACTATTAGGTACTGCACCATCTCTAAGAGATAAATCCACCATTGTTGTAAGCACAGGGAGAAGTAATTCAAGGCAGTCCTCAAGCAGCCATGTTGGTATTGGATCGAGGATAAAACTTGAACTTTTAGAAGATATAACCAGTTTGCGAACATCATGTGCAGATAATGGTGTGAAGGAATCAAAAATCACATCAACGCAGTAGAGTTCATCGCACAGTTTAAAACTGTCAACTTCAATAATGTCAATATCGTCTTTAATCTTTTGAATTTTAGAACCAAAGAAATTTCCAAAGTCATTAGCAAGTTCTTCCGCATTAACAAGTGGTGGGAAAGAATCCACATGTCTGCTTTTGCACAGTGAGTTCACAACACCAACAAGTTTTTCGGTATTACCCTGACAGTCGTGTATCTTGGTAGTGTAGTAAAATGTTTTTTGCAGAATCAAGTTGAAATGAGTAACAATTGCAAAGTGAATAAGGATTGTGCCTATATGATTCCAAAGCAATTCAAGCTTGTATCATTGTTGGATTCTTTTTATAACCTCTGCAAGCTCTGGAACAGCTTAGTAGTAGGAATCGCCCATGGGGGTTGGGATTAGACAAAAGGTAAAAAGGCTTTGAGTGTCGTCAAAGAAATACGCTTTAGGTCTATAAAACTTGTTATTATTACATAAGCATTTCATACACTATTGCAATTCTCCTCTACGAAATAATGAGCTTTTGATGTAAGGAATTACTTAAGCTTCATACAGCAAACACTTTTGAATTTGGAAGTTCGGCAAGGGATGTAGTTGGAGGAGAGGGAAGAGGAGCTAAGTACAATCTATGATGTATTGAGGTGTTTGGCTCCCCTCATTTATAATTTCTTGCTACACCTCTGATATGCTTCTGAAGGGAAATGGAAGCACTTAAGCATTTGGGGGTTGAGAGGGGAGGAGACATTACCATTTATGTGATTGCTGTTTATTAAATACCCTATTCATATTAAGAAATATTGAAAGCATTACCTGTTGCACAAAGTGTGAGCATGGCACAGACTTTGTTTGGTGGAAACTGAGACACGATGATAAACACAATTTCTGGGGTGTACTGCGCTACAAACATCTTACAGTTCTCAGAGACTGTTGCTGGAAGCAGGTTGCACACATTGTCAACAGCTTTCTCTATTTGCTCCTGAGACATGAATATACAAAAGGGTAATATTCTACCAAACAAGTCCATAATAAGAAAAATAAAATGACATTTTAAACTTCCAAACATGACATGTGAGGCAATCATTTGAATAAACTCAGTAAATGAGAAAGTAAGCAAAGGACTTTACCTGTGTGGCATCTTTTTGTAAGATCTTCTCCAGTTCATTCATGGCAAACTCACAAATGGCGCACTCTGTGCTTGCACCTACAGCTAACTCTGTCTTTGGCTTTGGTAGTTCTGCATCACAAAGTGTGAGCATTGCACAGACTTTGTTTGGTGGAAACTGAGACACGATGATAAACACAATTTCTGGGGTGTACTGCGCTACAAACATCTTACAGTTCTCAGAGATAGTTGCTGGAAGCAGGTTGCACACATTGTCAACAGCCTTTTCAATTTGCTCCTAATGAAACAGAAATGTACAAAATATTTTAATTTTAGAAGAACTAATTCAACTTATAAACCTCCTTTTTTTAATGTATATTTAAATTATAATGTAAAGACACTCAGTGCTGAATAATTACTGGGGCAATGGGAGGTATTCCTACCCCCTTCCCCCTCCTTCCATCCTGGATGTTGACGGGTTTTTTTTTTTCATGCATGGGGGCATGTCCCACCTGAAATCCAAAAATTCACTCAAGAATACTTTGTTCCTCTACAGATTGATGTTGAGACCGGCCCTAAATTATCATCTACTCCCGACCCTAACAAGACTTAATCCGGCCCTAAGGACATTTCTTAAAAGATAACGTATGAACTATTTTCATCACAATAAATTTAAATCAGAATATATGATGTTCCATGTCTTTGCACACACTTCTTTGAAAGAGATTTTTGAGGTTAATGACTTTGTCTCACCTGTGTGGCATCTTTTTGTAAGATCTTCTCCAGTTCATTCATAGCAAACTCACAAATGGCGCACTCTGTGCTGGCTTCAACTTCTACCTCTATCCTTGGCTTTGGTTGTTCTGCATCGCAAAGTGTCAGCATGGCACAAACTTTGTTTGGTGGAAACTGAGACACGATGATAAACACAATTTCTGGGGTGTACTGCGCTACAAACATCTTACAGTTCTCAGAGACTGTTGCTGGAAGCAGGTTGCACACGTTGTCAACAGCCTTCTCAATTTGCTCCTAAGGCGAGGGTTTGAAAAATACACACAGAATAAAACATCACGAAAAACACAAAGATATTCTTCACACATTTTCCTTATAAGCTGGTTGATGCATGGTGTCTCAGTTTCTTAAATCCAACCCTCTCTTCTACAGCCAAGCCCAACCCCACCTCATTTGATTTGCATATTCATATTCTGCAATGTACATCGAAAAACATGTATTTATTTACCAGTCTTACAAACATTGTTCTGAATGCTAACTGAAGTGATTGTAATAAAAGTGAAGAAACCTACAAATGCAATCTCTTAAAGTCAGATTAATTTGTTGTACAAATAAAATGTCAATCCAAGCAATTTAAAACCAATCTTACATTGCTGGAGACATATGCTGAACACCATCACATTGATTCTACAAATGTACTAAGGTCAATGACCTGACCTACCTGTGTGGCATCTTCTTGTAAAATTTTCTCCAATTCATTCATGGCAAACTCACAAATTGCGCACTCTGTGCTGACTTCAACTTCTAAGTCTGTCTTTGGCTTTGGTAGCTCTGCATCGCAAAGTGTGAGCATGGCACAGACTTTGTTTGGTGGAAACTGAGACACGATGATAAACACAATTTCTGGGGTGTACTGCGCTACAAACATCTTACAGTTCTCAGAGATTGTTGCTGGAAGCAGGTTGCACACATTGTCAACAGCTTTCTCAATTTGCTCCTAAAAGGAGGGTTTGAAAAATACACAGAGTAAAACATCACAGAAAACACAAAGATATTCTTCACATATTTTTCTCACGAGCTGGTTTATGCATGGTGTTTTTCTTGATTTCATTGGACCTATCTTCTACAGCACTCCCAACCCAAGACTCATCACTTCAGAGGCAAAATTACTCCAACAGAGAAAATTTAACGACCCTGGGATTTCAAGTTTACAATTTTTATTCTCTAAACTTTCTGAGTCTTCAGAACGATTAACATATTCCTCTTTCTTTCTTCTTTTTCAAAACAAACTTGTATTATCTACTAGCCTCTAAAAATTGTTCTGATGTGAACTGAATTGGTTGCAAATGAAGTAAAGAAACTTTAATCTCTTAAAATCAAATTGATTTGCTGTACACACAAGTTGTCAATCAAAGCATCCTGAAACTGATCTCACGTCACTGGAGACATATGCTGAACACCCATCAAATTGATTCTACAAATGTACTAAGGTCAATGACCTGACCTACCTGTGTGGCATCTTCTTGTAAAATCTTCTCCAGTTCATTCATGGCAAACTCACAAATTGCGCACTCTGTGCTGGCTTCAACTGCTAACTCTGTCTTTGGCTTTGGTAGCTCTGCATCGCAAAGTGTGAGCATGGCACAGACTTTGTTTGGTGGAAACTGAGACACGATGATAAACACAATTTCTGGGGTGTACTGCGCTACAAACATCTTACAGTTCTCAGAGACTGTTGCTGGAAGCAGGTTGCACACATTGTCAACAGCTTTCTCAATTTGCTCCTAAAAGGAGGGTTTGAAAAATACACAGAGTAAAACATCACAGAAAACACAAAAATATTCTTCACACATTTTTCTCACAAGCTGGTTTATGCATGGTGTTTTTCTTGATTTCATTGGACCTATCTTCTACAGCAATCCCAACCCAAAACTCATCACTTCAGAGGCAAAATTACTCCAAGAGAGAAAATTTAACGACCCTGGGATTTTGGGTTTACAATTTTTATTCTCTAAACTTTCTGAGTCTTCAGAACGATTTACATATTCCTCTTTCTTTCTTTTTTTTTCTTTTCAAAACAAACTTGTATTATCTACTAGCCTCTAAGAATTGTTCTGATGTGAACTGAATTGGTTGCAAATGAAGTAAAGAAACTTTAATCTCTTAGAATTAAATTGATTTGCTGTACACACAAGTTGTCAATCAAAGCATCCTGAAACTGATCTCACGTCACTGGAGACATATGCTCAACACCCATCAAATTGATTCTACAAATGTACTAAGGTCTATGACCTGACGTACCTGTGTGGCATTTTTTTGTAAAACTTTCTCCAGTTCATTCATGGCAAACTCACAAATGGCGCACTCTGTGCTGGCTTCAACTGCTAACTCTGTCTTTGGCTTTGGTAGTTCTGCATCACAAAGTGTCAGCATGGCACAGACTTTGTTTGGTGGAAACTGAGACACGATGATAAACACAATTTCTGGGGTGTACTGCGCTACAAACATCTTACAGTTCTCAGAGATTGTTGCTGGAAGCAGGTTGCACACATTGTCAACAGCTTTCTCAATTTGCTCCTGGTTAAACACAAATGTACAAAAGAGTTATTTTACAAGAGAGAAATAATTATGGCTTCTAAACATCCATTTTATCATTATTTTTATTTTTGATATTTTCTACTTAAAGGACACTCAGTAGCGAATAATAACAGGAGAAAAAGGGCCATTTGCATAGGGGGCATAGCCCAGGATGCTGACCAGACTTCCATCAATTAGAAAAAAGCCAGATACTAAGGAGCTGTTTTGCCTCATTTTTTTGCTTTTTTTATTTTTTTATTTGGTAGTTCTGCATCGCAAAGTGTCAGCATGGCACAGACTTTGTTTGGTGGAAACTGAGACACGATGATAAACACAATTTCGGGGATGTACTGCGCTACAAACATCTTACAGTTCTCAGAGACTGTTGCTAGAAGCAGGTTGCACATATTATCAACAGCTTTCTCAATCTGCTCCTAAGTTGATGATTAAAGAAAAGAAATACCTACTGAAGATCTACACTATATTGTAGAACAATCTACACTATATTGTAGAACAATAAAAACTGTATACATGATGATTGATGACAAAATTCTTCAGATTCTTCTCATAGGATTATGACACAGGGGAAAATATATTTCTGCCCCCCCCCCCCTCCCCCCCCCCCTCCCCCTCCCCCTCCCCCTCCCCTCCATCCTTTATTGCTGAGAAATCAATTTTAAAATCATTTGAGTAATTTGGGAAATATGGATTAATATTTTCAGGCAACAAAGGCAGTGGAAAGTCCCCAAAAACATGAAGGGCAAGAGGCCATTAGAAATTTGCTATTTTACCAATTATTCTACCAAAATGTGATAGAAATGGGGTAAAATTTGACAAGAACAAAAATTTGCCCTCCACAAAAATATGAGAACCATATGTCAATAGTTCATTTTCTATTTTGTTTTTTGCATCAAAAAAATTAAGACTAATTCTTGTCCTACCTGTGTGGCATTTTTTTGTAAAATCTTCTCCAGTTCATTCATGGCAAACTCACAAATGGCGCATTCTGCGCTGGCTTCAACCGCTAACTCCGTCTTTGGCTCTGATATTTCTGTAGAAAAAGAAACAAATCATAATTGTATTTGAGATTTAATGAGGTACTAAAGATTCTCCAATCAGAGGTACAGTACCAATTGATCTTTCTGTATTTTGACTGAAATATGTACATCTCAACTGCTTCAAATACATCTGCAGTAACAGCAGGTCTCAAATTCAAACTCAAATCTTTGACAACATTTAAGGACCTTCAACCCTAATCATGTGACAATCTTGTGGGGGCATAAGCGGGATTTTCCCACCGAAGTGGGGAGGGGTAAAATCATAAATTAACCCTAAAATATAATTAGAATACCATACAAAAGATATAAAGATGGAAACAAAAGTGGGGAAAACCCTGCTTATTTGTGAGGGCGTGCCTCCCCGTGATAAGGGTTATAGGAACACTGTGCCAAATGACAAGGGCCTCTGGGTTTCTAGAATATTCAAAAACAATTCCTTTGTCCATGACAGTACTGCTAA
>JAIGNY010003096.1:1075000-1177500 GCA_020152595.1 Chiridota heheva
ATCAGTACCACCACCAAAAGAAAAGACATGCAGATTCTTCTTTCTAGAAAAGAAAGTAATGTTACCATGGGCGGAATGGCACATATAAATCTACAAGTGGAGTAAGTGGCCTTTAAGACTACTACTCGGCTAGTAAAATGAACCATTTTAGGGTTAGTTTTGGCAGTATGGGCAAAAATCGAAAATGGGACCGGCGCCTGGCTCAGCGGCGCACCAATCCAGGTCTAGTGGACCATACAGCCAGTCCGCCCCTGGGTATAATACATATAAGAAAAATCACATAATTTTGTTTTCAATTAATTGTATGTTCTTTTACATTTTCTGTTTTCCAGTACAGCTCGTATGAACCTGGGCTGTACTAACAACACACCAATATATAGAAAATTGTTCTTCTTGAAGTCTTTTAAATACAAATCGATATCTTGGGGTGAAAGGAATCTTACTGAGAAATTGTGTCCATTAGCAATATCAATTCCAAACTGAGGAAGCACAATAAATAAAAGCAAAAATTAGGGAAGGGGGGGGGGGATTTTATCATAAAAAATATCATTTCATAATTAAGAAAGGTTTGTAGATTGTTGTTTAAGTTATGTCTTAACTTGGAGCACAATCATAGGAAGATTCGCTCCAACTATAGATAGGCAGTACTGGCTCAACCAATTCAAAAATAAATCATTTAGTTACATATAACAATAGATAGCTACTTACATAGAAAGAATGAAACATTTCAAACTTATTACTATCAAGGACAATTTAGTTTTACGTCGTCTTTCTTTGGGCCATAAAGTTCATATTAATCGCCTAGAGAGTTTGACTGATTTTGATATACATAGCACCAGAGTTCCAAATAGACTTCTGCATTGGAAAACAAGAACAGACCTTTTGCACAATTCACCTTACGTTTCTTTACTACTCATTGGAACAATCTCCCTGATGGACTGCAATCAGTAAGCTCCTCTAAGGCCTTTTGCAGCAAAGTTTTTGAACACTTTTTGAACAGTTATTCTGAACTTGATTGTTGAATATTTCATTTTTTTAAATTTGGTAGGTGGAATACATTTCAAATGTTTCAGGTCTTTGGCCTATTCTGCTTATCTTGTGGTTCACTTTTGATTCACTAAATTTGTAATAAAAATAACAATAACAAGTTGATAAATCTGAGATGTTACATAACAATTTCATTTATCCATTGTAGATGAATTCTGGTTCCCAGTTAGTCCTATCACTGAACAACTACAAACTCCTTCCACCTTCATTAGTAAAGGCACTGCTTAAAAAATTTGGCCTGCAATTTTTAAGCCGCAAATTAACCTCATCATTCCACAAGATTAACTTTGCATCATAACATTGAGGTATAAATAGTTCTATGTGTGTGACTAAATATACCATGTAATACAAGTGGGAGTAGTTATCTTGAAAGAGCCTTGAACACGTGAAACTGTATACAGTTTTGTGGTTTGGGAAATAAATATTATTTCTATTATTATTATACCAAATATTATAGTGCTAAAATTCATGAAAAACATGCTCATAAGCACTGTACATGAAATATGATATGAATTAATATAATTAGAGGTTATAGTCTATATGCTAGCTTAAATAGATATGTTTTTAATAAAGATTAAAAAAATCAAATCTGAACAGTCTCGGACATCACTTGGAAGGTTGTTCCAGAGTGCTGATGCTATTTTTCTAAAAGATTTGTCACCTTAACTGACAGTTTTTGGTCGTGGTACCACGAGACTTAAATATCTACATGACCCGAGTGCACGCGCTGGAGTATACAGTTTAAACATATTTGTCATATAACACATAGTGCCCGGAAAGTGTGCACGATGACCTTGTACTTCAGACGGTAACCCACGGGAAGCCAGTGGAGCTCCTTCAGCACAGGCGTAATGTGTTCAGATCTTCTTGTGCGAGTGATTACTCAGGCTGCTGTGTTCTGAACACGCTGCAGTTTACCGGTTAAAGAGTCTGTACAATAGCGCATTACAGAGTCAAGTTGCAAAGTAATCAAACTGTGCACTAAAGATTTGGTGGCTTCTGTATTTAGCAATGGGCGTATCCGTCCGATGTTCCTAATGTGCGCATAGCAAGACCGGCTGACTTGGTTGACATGCTTTTTTATGGACATAGCACTGTCAAATACAACACCGAGGTTCCTCACAGATGTAGTAGGTGTTATTCTGTCACTTCCAAAATTAACAGCCACATCCAATTTATACCGGCTCAACTTTGTGCTAAACAGCATCACCTCTGTCTTATCACAGTTCAACTTTAACTTGTTATTTACCATCCATTGCTCTATATCATTCCTCTAATCTGCGAATGTTGCTATTCTGGTCTGCAATGTTTTTTGGGCTGAAAGACAAATATACCTGCGTATCATCAGCGTACATGTGATAGGCCAGCTTATGCTTACTGATAAGGCTCCCCAGTGGCTTTGTGTACATAGTGTAAAACTTGGGGCCTAAAACAGACCCTTGGGGTACGCCAAAGTCCAAAACAGTTGGCCTAGAGGCATGACCATTGATAATAACAGTCTGATGCTGATCACTGAAATATGATGATATCCACTTCAGGGCTGTTCCTTTGATACCATACATGTTTTCAAAACGTTGAAGTAGTGCCTGGTGATCTATCGTATCGAACGCTGCTGCCAAGTCCAACAACACCAGCAGAGCTACATTACCCCTATCTAACTCAGACTGTGTATCAGCCTGTACTTTCAAAAGTGCTGTTTCGGTTGAACAGAACTTTGTGTATGCACTCTGGAAAGGCTCGCACAAATCAGTCCTTTAGATAGGCATCGAATCTACTTGCTGCCACTTTCTCCACTACTTTTGATAGGAAAAAAAATAATAATTTTCACTTCGGCCGGTCCTGCTCCATTTGAGGGCAGGTTAAGATGTTCCTGGTTTTAAGCAAAGCCATTTCTAATGTTTGAATTATTTCAAATATTCTTATATTGACTAAAATGGGACCTTTTAAAAGAAGCATTAAACTTTTATAGGATTCCCATTATTTAGTATTTAAGAATAAGATCACCAACAAAGGGTCCAAGCTGTCCTAGGGTGATAAGCTTTCCTAGGGAGCTAAGCTGTCCTGGGGACCTAAGCTTTCAGAGAAATTTAAGCTGTCTTAGGAGCCAAATTTCCCTAGGGACCTCAGCTGTCCTAAGAAGCTAAGCTGTCCGAGGGAGCTAAGCTGTCCTGGGGACCTAAGCTTTCAGAGGAATCTAAGCTGTCTTAGGAGCCAAATTCCCCTAGGGACCTAAGCTGTCCTAAGAAGCTAAGCTGTCCGAGGGACCTAAGCTGTCCTGGGGACCTAAGCTGTCCTAAGGAGCTAAGCTGTCCGAGGGAGCTAAGCTGTCCTGGGGATCTAAGTTGCCATAGGAAGCTAAGCTGTCCTAGGGGCTTAGGTTCCAATGGGGGCCTAAGCTGTTCTAGGGAGCTAAGCTGTCCTAGAGAGCTAAGCTATCTAGGGAACTAAGCTACCCTAGGATGATAAACTACCCTAGGGGGCTAAATTGCCCTAGGGAGCTAAAGTTCCTGAGAGTGATAAGCTACCATAAGGGGGCTAAGTTGTCCTGGGACCTACTCTGTCCTAGGAAGCTAAGATGCATCAGGGAGCTAAGCTGCCCTGGAGTGATAAGCTGCCCTAGGGTGATAATCAACCCTAGGGGGCTAAGTTGTTCTGGGGACCTACACTGTCCTAGGAAGCTAAGATGCATCAGGGAGCTAAGCTGCCCTGGAGTGACAAGCTGCCCTGTAGTGATAAGCTGCCCTAGGGTGATAAGCTGCCCTAGGGAGCTAAGCTGCCCAGGGGAGTTAAACTGCCCTAGGGAGCTAAGCTGGATGAGGGAGCTAAGCTGGATGAGGGAGCTAAGCTGCCTGAGGGAGCAAAGCTGCCAGGGGGTGATAAGCTATCCTAGGGCTATGTTGCTCTGGGGACCTATACTGTCCCACTGTCCTAGGGAGCTAAGCTGCCCTTGGGAGCTAAGCTGGATGAGGGAGCTAAGCTTCCAGAGGGAGCTAAGCTTCCAGAGGGAGCTAAGCTGCCAGAGGGAGCTAAGCTGCCAGAGGGAGTTAAGCTGCCAGAGGGAGCAAAGCTGCCAGAGGGTGATAAGCTACCCTAGGGGCTAAGTTTTCCTAGGGAGCTTAACTGCCCTAGGGTGCTAAATTGCCATAGGAAGCTATGCTGCCCTAAAAGACATAGCTGTCCTAGGGGACTGCCATACAGTAGTCCCATGGCAATAATCGCAAGGGTTGAATTGAACAAACAGGTATGAATTGCACACCAACAGATCATTTACTTGCCTTTTTTTTTTCACAAACATTTTTGCAGAAATTTTCTATGTGGTCTCTCGCAGAGGAATCCCAGTTTTGAGCTGGTCCTAAGGCCTTACAATTTTCTTGGAAGTCATATTAAAGGAATATGACCACCAAGGGAATACATATACGAAAATACTTTAAAAACCATTATATTTTATAAAAATGAACCAAAGAGAAATATCATTTTTTGTATTATTCATACAAGGGCATATTTACAAGCATTTTCACACACTCCACAGAGAAATATTTTAATAAAATGTTCTCTTAAAACAATTCAGTCGGCAGCATTAACCTTCCTGCACAGCACTTATAAATGTATACTTCCAATCAAACACAGTAACAACATTCTTTTTAAGTTTAAAACTTTTATTTGGTGTTTACTCTTCATCACACAAATATAAACAAAACAGAAAATGAACAAATTACCAATCCTTCAACATAATAAATCTAAATCCGTGGAATAAAATATAAACTTCACTGCACACAATACCATGTGCTTTCCTTAAATGAATACAACATAATCTTTTTCCCCTAAAGTTTGAAAAAGAAAAGGAACTTTAAGAAATTAAATTATAGGACTAAAAATCAATTAAGCTGCCACATTATACAGCCATTGTAAAGATAACGTTTTTGGGGAAAAAATGATATTTTGTTCTGAACCAGAGGTTTAGTAAAAATGTTACAAGCTTGTTCATCGCTAACACGTATATGATGTAATGATGGGTTCTACTTACAATGGACTAAAAGCATACAAACTTGCAAAGCCAAACACAAAATGTCTCCCTCTAGTTGTTATACTTACATTAATAGTGTTCAACTGCACAAAATTCAAATCTTTGATTTAACAGAAATGCTTTACTCATACAGATATACTTTATGAAACTGAACAGATACACACCAACAGATACACATGCAAGTCTTTTAAGGAACACACAGTTCAACTTTTGGTGCAAATTAAGTTCAAATTACAACATTGATCATCAAAAGTATTTAATTTATATTGCTAAGTAAAAATATTCTGCTCAGCCAAACTAGAGTGATTTTTAGGCACTTTTTATTTTTGTATTTTAAAAATTATAAATGAAGAATCTTTCAATTTCAGTTTTGCTTGACACTTCCTGCAGTTTACAACAAGTATTCCTAATGTGCTTTTAACTTAACTTAGCTTCTAAAATTATCTTTCACAAGACAAAATAAATTGAGTAAAAAGCCGAGTTTTGAAGAGGCAACAAGTAAAATTATTTTTAACAATTTTTTGAGAAAACATAATAAGTTGAAATAAAAATAAGTTTTTCAGAATTAAAAAAAATTGTAGTATTAACTAATTATAATCTACAAGATCACAAGATAAGGTATAAAAAAAAATATTCCAGTAAATAAACAACCTGAACTTTTATATACAGTCAGCAACAAAACAAAGTAAACAATCCACAAATTTAATTTCTATTTGATGCCTTTATCAATCGGAATAAAACATTCTCACATAATATTCAAAACCCTTTTCCTTTAATTGAAGAAGGACTCTCGTTTCAAGAAAATTGCTTGAACTCTAATCTGTATATCTGATACATGCAAGTGATGTCACTTTCGCCATGGTTATTGATTGGCCTTTTCAGTATTTGTGTAAATATTTTGACCAATCAAACGTTGGGACTGCATTGTGTATGCATCTCCGCATTAACATGATTAAACCAGCCTCTAACCTTACTTGCATATTTCCAACTCTCTCTCTCTCTGACAAATCACTGACCTACTTTGTGCTGAAAACTTCTGTTACCACCAAAATTATTTTTTTACCACCATACTAAATTTTGTTACCAACCATAATAAATTCTCTTATCACCATAACAAATTCTGTTGACACCAAAATATTTTTTCTTATACCCAAAATATTTTCTTTTTTATCCCCCATTATAAATTTCCTTAAAGCTGTAATTAGAAACTAAATCAAGATGATTCTACAATCCAAATACATTTGCACTTCATATCAATAAGACTAACGCAAGTGCATAAAGAATACAGAATATATTACAGTTCACAACGTTAGTAAAGATATGTTCATAGAATTTGAAAAGCACTGCACCTCAAGATGAAATTTCAATGTGTTCTTACATTCTTTCACCAACATGAAAAAACTTGCATCACTTAATTGTAGTGCAATATCCTCAAAAAGAAATTTTGACTCCGTATCTCCCATAATTTATACATTCAAATTCAATGACTAAATTATATATTGCAAAACTGCACTTAAAAATTACCCCCACCCCCTCAAAATAATTCATGAATTTGTTGTGTATTTTCAAACTATTATTTAGATTTTTTTGTTTGTTTTAAAGCAATGATTTGTTTACATTTTTTTATTTTTTTATTATCATTATATAACTTATTCTCAGAAATCTACAAATATTGTAAATTTTGTGTTAAATTTGGTCGTACTGCACCTATGTAAAAATAGAAGAACAGCTATCTACAAGCAAGAAATAGTGAAGGACAAGAACACATTTCTGGCGAGCAGAGCAAATTTAAGTTTTCGGTTTAGGATTTTCGAACAATCTACTTTTTTTCGTGAATTGTTATACCCCATTGTATATGTAATACCCCATCCTCGAAATTGGTTCTGCATTTCCATTAAGAAGTTGAATCAAAATCTTGAAAAATCAATGAAGTAACCAATTGTTGAAAAATATGCAAGTCTATACAAGATTACAAATACCAAAAGAAAACTTTTTTGTGCATCTCTATATAAATGATTCACTATGGTGTTATGTATAACCTTTTGTTTTTCCTGATAATACTAACCTGCTACCTTCAATTATGTGTAACCAATGGAAATCAAAGTACATTCTCTGATAAAAAGGAACTGGTGGATTCATGCGGTTGTTCAGTAATGTCCGTTATTAGTTATTAGTGCATGTGAAAACTACTAGGTGCTTGCAGAATTAATCTGTGAGGACTAAAGGGACTGAACTTTAAAAGAGCTGGCGGTCGAAAAGTCGGGGAGTCCTTTTTGCTAAGTCAAAGGACTAACTCAAGGTCTGGATATTAATACTTATGTCGTTGAAAAAATATAAACAGCTTTCATTTTAAAAATGGATTTTTATTGTCAAAATGGATTTCTATTGTCAAAATGGATTTCTATTGTCAAAATGGATTTCTATTGTCAAAATGGATTTCTATTGTCAAAATGGATTTCTATTGTCAAAATGGATTTCTATTGTCAAAATGGATTTCTATTGTCAAAATGGACTGGAATAAAGCCTTCATTATACTCCTTTTTTGGTACTTAAAAAACCAGAATAGATAACAAACTGTTTGTTTGCTATTATGGTACAGAATGTATTAAGTACCAAGAAAGGAGTAAAATGGTAATGTGAAGGCTTTATTCCAGTCCATTTTAAAAATAGAAGCTGTTATGTATTCATAAGAAGTTATTATGATTAATTTAAACAATTGTTTTAAATGTTTTCCATACCATCCCATCTACAAAAAGTGTGTTCTAATATTTCTAAGACTCACAAGAAAAATACACCTTCTTTTTCAGCCACCAGATCCCTTTAACTTCTCTTGTTATAAATAGTCCAGCTACTAATTATCATTAGCTGCTCTAAAGTTTATTGAGCCCTGACCCTTTAAGCTTTTTGTCATGAGGGGTTTTCCCTGTAACCCAATGAAATTCTCCCAAAAGAGTTTATAATCAATTAGGCTGGCTTGAAGCACATACAAGTGAATTCTGCAAGTGTCTCTAATCACCTGGGATCAAAAATTGCTTATTCATATAAATACTTTCTTAGTAAGTACAAAACTTTAAACTGTTCATCGCAAACTTAATGTTTGCTATTTGTTTGGTACTCAAAACCAGTATGAGAAGATGAGAATAGTTGCTGGCAAAACAAATTACATATAATTGCATCTGAAAATCAATTGGTCATCCCTGCATGATTAACTTGAAATTAAGTAGTAACACCCTCAAGTTTATTTTAACAGATGAAATTATTATATTCTTTTATTTCGTAAAGGATATATGATGTTTAAAAAAATAACAAAAAGAAATATAAGATAATGATTTTGCAACTTATAAGAAGCTTAGATGAAAAAATTGTAATTGTAGCATTTTAAATCATATAAATGTACCATGCGTAGAAGTTCAAAAGTTGGCTGTTAATAGTCAGTCTAAATTTTATCCATATACTGCCCTGTATGGCCTCAATAAAGTATTTCAATGAATATTCATGAAGAAAATTGTGTATAAGAAATATCCCTATGGTCAAACGTGCATTATGAAATCTTCTTTAGGTACCTAGGTAGGTCACCTGTACCCCCTCCTTTAGATACCTAGGTAGGTTACCAGTACCCCACCCTGCCCATGCAGAGAAGTCTTCAGGGTATTCACAACACAGACTCAGTCACAGTTAGACCTCAAAAGCTTTTAATACATGATTGTGAAATGATTGGTTAAGCCAAAGCTGGAATGAAATGTCATTAGCAACTAGCATCTAACAGAACTAAAAAATTGTTTGCACCTTCTTCAAAGCTAGACTATTAGCATATATATCTTTGCATTTTTAACCCAAATTTTGATTTTCATGGTGGATACACAAAGCTGCAGGTCTGACTTGTAATTTTCATAACAGACAATTTCAAACTCCGATTCCAAGCTTTATTACAATTTACAAATAAAAATTGTACATTATTTCAAAATCAACTTTAACAAAACAAACAAACAAATATTGAGTGAAACAATATTACGAGCTGTGAGTTCTAGCAATAAAAAAAAAAAAAAAAATGGCATCCCATGTGATTGACCAAAAAGATGAAAAGTAAACAAGTTGCAAAATGAAAGTTTATTGTCAGCAGTGGCCAGATGAGCGCACAACACAAAGCTTGTCTTCGTAATGGGTAACAGTGTATGTATGGCATTTGGTTCTTACTTCAGTAGATTCCTTGGTCACAAACTTTTCAAGTTCCCCCAAGGCAAATTCACACACAATGCATTGTGGGAGGGCTTCAACTTTGACTGCGTCTACGAATTAGAAGAAGATAGGGTTAAACATAGGTCTGGGTTGGGTAGCAAAAAATCAGAACCGGGTACCCGTTACTGTTACCCAGTTCCGATCCTAAATATTATTAGGCTAACACTAAAATCATGGTAGCTACACTAACTTGTGCCAGAAATATTTTAGTGACGTAGTGAGCTTATTCTTGGCCCAAGTTAGTAAAATTACCTTCATTTTAGTGTAAGCCTAAAGACATACCAGTTCTGCAAAAACATTGGTGCTAAAATTATTTACAAAAATTTTAAGACATAATTTTAATTTTTTTTTTCTGGTTCCGTATCCAATATTGCCGCACCAGATACCTGACCTTTCAGGCGAGTACCGGGTACCTGACTCAGCCTTAGTTACTCACATCCATCTTTACCTTGTCTAACTGTTTATTTGTTTCCTCCATCAATCTCGGAGCACCCTGCAATCCATTTCTCTTAATACCTTATGGGTTCAAAGTATTTAGTTCATTAGTCACACAATTCCTTT
This sequence comes from Chiridota heheva, assembly GCA_020152595.1. Lineage (NCBI taxonomy): Eukaryota > Metazoa > Echinodermata > Holothuroidea > Apodida > Chiridotidae > Chiridota > Chiridota heheva. The sequence goes on from JAIGNY010003096.1 coordinate 1,084,869, forward strand.
TTGTATGAAAGCAATCAAGAATAGGAAAAAATCAATTTGGCATCTTGTTCCATTCAAGACAAAAAGCTTTACAGATGTCACATACTTCTTTGAAAATGGCTGGTGTAGAAAGTCTATTGAGGCAGAGTGATGTCACACCCTCACTTTCTTTCCAAGTTTTAAAGAAATATTCTCATGAATTTTCATTTTTAAATATATGATAGAGGACAATCAAAGGATTAGTTCAGTGGTCAAGCATGTCTATCTTATATGAAAGAGGACTTCAAAAGAAACAAAACGGTGAATAAAGCATTGCAAAATCTTATTTCATTTGTCCATCATCTTATATGAAAGAGGACTTCAAAAGAAACAAAATGGTGAATAAAGCATTGCAAAATCTTATTTCATTAAAGGATTTAGTTCAGTGGTCAAGCATGTCCATCTTATATGAAAGAGGACTTCAAAAGAAACAAAATGGTGAAAAAAGCATTTAACAATCTTATTCCATTAAAGGATTAGTTCAGTGGTCAAGCATGTCCATCTTATATGAAAAAGGACTTCAAAAGAAACAAAATGGTGAAGAAAGCATTCTAAAATCTTACTTCATTAAAGGATTAGTTCAGTGGTCAAGCATGTCTATCTTATATAAAAGAGGACTTAAAAAGAAACAAAATGGTGAAGGAAGCATTCTAAAATCTTATTCCATTAAAGGATTTAGTTCAGTGGTCAAGCATGTCCATCTTATATGAAAGAGGACTTCAAAAGAAACAACATACTGAGGAAAGCATTCAAAAATCTTATACCATTAAGGAGATATTTCAGTGTAATCACTTGTGTAGAAATGACTGAAATCAGACTAGCTGTGACATCACCGCCTCAGATTCCTCACAGTCTTTGCATATTTTATCATCATATTTTGACTAGCGGTTTTGTGGTTTAAAAACTATTGGATATGTCAGGAAAGTAGTAAAACAGAAAAAGGGTGATCATAATTCACCACCTGAAAAAATTTACATCAAGTAGTCTTAAACCAGCAAGAATGATATCACACTGTCCACTGCAAGGTCATTTTTCGACACACTGGTGGAATTTCTAAAATAGAATAGCTCCTTAACCAAAAAAGATATCAACATGGTTTGTGCACCAATTTGTTTCTTTCAAATTATTTGACTCTTGGAGAGTGTTATAATTTGAAAATTACCTCATGGACTGAATGTCACATCAGGCTGATATTTGTGTCACTTCAAAGTATTCATTCGCTTCTTTTATAATCAGCCATTTTACATGGAGATCATATTAAAATATGAATTTTAAATTAGGACCAAACACTGGTCATTTTCATTTTTTCCCAAATCTTACCAAAAATTGAATTTTCAACTCATTCAGACAAATCATATTTTTCAAATGTAATCAAATTGTAATCATATCTATTGTAAATTTCAAAAGTTAAGGTAATTAGGGATTTTTGGTCCATTTAAAAAAAAACAGACATCGCAAACGATACAAATCCCCTCGCCACTAAAAACATACTTTCCACCCTATGTCACAACTGCCATCAGACCATCTGTTCTGCATGATGTCCCATCCTATATCCGCCCCCCCTACAAGAAATCATACATGAAATCCAGATACCATTCCACAACATGACCCGTATGCCATCACACCTGCAATGAAGATGACATCCCACCATATGCTTTGCCACCGTCCTATATACCATGCCACCCTGTCCCACATGACATCCCTTCCTGTCCCATATACCATGTCACCCTGTCCCACATGCCATCCCTCCCTGTACCATGTTCCACCCAACCCTGTCCCACATGTCATCCTTCCATATACCATGTGTCATCCCACCTTGTCCTATGGGCAATTCCATCCTATCCCACATGTATCCCACCATGTCCCATATGCAATCCGACCTGAAATTTAGACGACATGCCATCCTGCCTCACATGTCATTACACTCTGTCCCCCATGCCATCCCACTTTTTCCCACATGCCATCCCAGCCTGTCATTAATGCCATGACACTATCTTGTTCACATGCCATGCCACACTGTCCCACATGCTATCCCACCATCCTGTATGCCATGATATCCCGTTCCACATTCCATGATACACTGTCCCACATGCCACCCTGTCCAACATGCCATCCCACCCTGTCCCACATTTCATCATCCTGTCCCCAATTTCATCCCACCTTCATCCTAATTCCCACATCTCACAATCATTCTACCATCTTCCACCCAACATTCTTTCCTCTAACTCCCATCCCCTCACTTCTATCAACTCAAGATGCACCATTTACCTACCATCCCCCCCATCACCTGCCATCCACCATTCATCTGCCATCCTCCATTCATCTACCATCCTCTATTCCTCAACATGTCCCATTCACCTGCCATACCCCATTCACCTAACATCATCCATTCACCTACTACCTCAACCCACCTTTTGCCATCCACTCATCTACCAAATATACTCTTAACCAACTCATCATTCCAACCTTCACTATAACCCCCACTCACTCCATTGTCTCCATTGCACTACAGCCCCCCCCCCCCTCCCCACCTTAAGTTATATCTGACACTTCCAATAGAAACATGCTCAACTCTTTTTTATTTCCTTCTAAACCAGATAGGTCTGATCTATCTACTAAATCAGAAAGAAAATCCAGTACAGATTAATTTTCAGATTATCATAAGTCTATTATGTGTCCACTCTATTCAAGCAAAGACTTTCATCTTGTTTTTTGCTAATCATTTGCAAGACACTTTCATATCAATTCCATTCAGTCTTCAAGTCTATTATTCAACTTTGTTTTCATCCCAGATCAAATCTTTTAATTGCTGCTATTCAAGTCTGGAATGCACTTGTTCTCCTTTATATCAATTTCTTTTCATAAAAATTGTTGGAATTCCTTTCCTGGAGCAGCAATCTTTTATTCCTAATAGCTAAACACATGAGGCTGGACGTACAATAGATGTGGACAGACGGACGAACGTACAAACAAACGAACGTACGGACAAACGGTAAAGATACTATATCCTCTCTTCACCAACTTCGTTGGCGAGGGGATAATAACCATCATCTAAAAAGCTTAACACACTTGCAGTTTCCAAATAAGGGCTTCAAGGTTCTTCAAGGTTAACCCTTACACTACCAGCATTTTTTTGAAAATGCAGCTGGGAGGCGGAGTCAAAGACAGTGCACCCAAAACAGCAATATTATCGCCACATGGAAGAGTAAGGGTTAAGTACAGGCTAATTATTTGAAGGGTCCTCTGTCTTCCAAGCAGCAGAGTCAGGCTCATTCCACTCCAGTGACCCAGTGGGCCGCCCACCAGGACCATGCTGCATATCTTTTTGAGTTGGCACATGTGTCGTGGGTTGTAACCCTTAACTCTACCAGAAAATGCACCTGGGAGGCGGAGTCAAAGATGGAGCACCCAAAACGGCAATAATATCGCCGCGTGGTAGAGTAAGGGTTAATAGTCCTCTATCATAAAAATGGAAATTACTGGGAATATTCCTTTCAATTATCGATGTACATGACGTCCACTCCTAATCTAAAGAATTGGCTTCATTAAACAATGTACTACATCTTAAAGCCGTTACACACTGAACGCAACGCGGCGAGTGATTTTTTAAACAAAATTGAATAAAACAAAGCAAAAGAAACATTTTGGCCTCTTGTTTTCAGAGAAGTATCATCATCGCATGGCTATTCAAATGATAACTGAAAATTGATTGATTCTACGCCCATTAAAGCAAAATTCGCTTCGCGACAGAAAATCATGCCCCAATAAAGCGAATTTCTCCACAGTTTGAACAGAAAAGCATTTCTAACAAATTTTCCAGTATCATCAGAAAGCCTCAATTGTAAACTTTATCGTGAGTAAGCAAAAAGTCAAAGCATCTTATATTTGTTTCCAGTATAATTATCTAAAAAATCACTCACCGCGTCGCATTCGGTGTGTTACCACCTTTACTCTCTCTTAAAAAGGAGAAAGTCATTATTTGACATTGTGTCTGCTTTTGGATTAATACGTGACACAACAAAAAGGATCTTGAAATGAGAATCAATCAACACTTAATGGGATGTTTACAATCATTTCAAAAATGACTCGTGATTGGTTATTGTGTTTATATATAAACAACAACTTACTTGGAACGAACTTGAGTTTGTTACTAGCATCGCAAAGTCGTATGAGTCGGCACACCATCCTTGGTGACACATTCTGAATGATAAGGACAACTATTTCTGAGGTATACGTTTTGACAAAGTCATCGCATTGGGCCAACAAAGTGCTGGGCAACAGGTTACAGATATTCTCCAAAAGGGCCTCGATCTGTTGCTAAAGGTTGAAATAAAACACAAATCATCAATCATAATCTGGCAGAACTCATGATGTTTGATGGAGGATGAGATAAAAAAGAGCTTCAATGAAACTTAAGAGATCATTGGTCCATTCTAATCTTGCAAAGTACTTTGTCGTCATATCAGAGAATGGCAACTGACATTCAAGATAAATAATTACTCACCACAAATTTAGATAAACATGCACAAATACAAAATAAAATACAAATTCAAACTAGAACAGTAAATACCATCATGGTTTGCATGCCCATGCAAATTGACACCCATATCATATGACTCAACCAATATAAGAATGACATGTCACACTATGTCCCACATGGCATCCCACCCCATGTCGCATATGACATCCCATCCCATCCCTTGTCCCACATGGCATTCCGTCATATCTCCCACATGGCATTCAACCTCATGTCCCACATGACATCCCACTCCATCCCTTGTCCAACATGGCATTCCACCATATCTCCTCCATAGCATTCCACCATATGTCCCACATTGCATTCCACCATATGTCCCACGTGGCATCCATCCTATGTCCCACATGTTTTCCATCTAATGTCCCAAATTACATCCCACCACAAGTCCCACATGACATTCCATCTCACCCCTTGTCCCACATGGCATTCCACTATATCTTCCACATGGCATTCCACCATATGATATGTCCCACATGGCATTCCACCACATGTCCCACATGGCATTCCACCACATGTCCCACATGGCATTCCACCATACAATATGTCCCAAATGGCATTCCACCACATGTCCCACATGGCATTCCATCACATGTCCCACATGGCATCCCACCCTATGGCACCCCATCCTATGTCCCACATTAATCCAACTATATATCCCACATAGCATCCCTCCCTGTGTCCCACATGGCATCTTTCCCTATGTCCCACATGGCATCCCACATTAAATCCCACCATATGTTCAAGATGTATCCCACCCAATATTCAAATGACATCCTACTTGATGTCCCACATGGCATCACATCCCATGTCCCCATAGCCTCCCACGCTATGTCACACATGGCATCCCAACCTGTCACACCCAGTGTTACTCGTGGCATCCCGCCCCTTGTCCCACATGACATCCCATATCATCCTATGTCCCACATGACATCCCAACCCATGGCATACCACCCTATGTCCCGCATGGCATTCCACCATATATTCTACATGGCATCCCACCCTGTTCCACATGGCAACCCACCACAAGTCCCACATGGCATCCTACCCCATGTCCCATATGACATCCCATAGGCTCCATAAGAAGTCTCGTCCTAGCTATCAGTCCCTGATTGAGCACACTATGTACGAAGTCTCTCAGTTATAAAACTTATATGCAAATGAACTGGTGAAGTCAAATAATCATGCCTGATATAGCCCTTGGTGCATACCACATGGTATATATTCTATCCTATGTCCTGCATGGCCCCCATCCATGTCCCATAAGGCATCCCTCCCTACTCCATATGCAGTCACATCCAGTCACACTCCCTGACTGAGCATACTAAATCAAAAAGTCTTGTCAGTTCATATAGTGTAGCAATTTTATGCAAAAGAACACAATAATGAAGGTGGAGTTTAATAATCATGCCTGATACAACCGTGATATTTTCATAGAAGATAACTGTAAGATGATATAATTTTCCAATATTCTTCAGAGATCCTTAAGCGCCTCTCTTGTAGCTCTGAAGATTTAAAATCCTTAAAATTCTTCTAAATATTTGGGCACCAACAAATGTTTTGTAGACTTTTTAAGAAAACTAGTCTTCAATCTGTCTTAAGTGTCTCTGAAAAACTTTAACATTTTGTAAGGAAATTCTAACCTTCCATGAGGATATCTGACTAACTTTTTCTGAGGAACTCTAAAAAAACTTTAACATTTTCTTAAGAATTCTCAAAAAGCTTTTACATTTCTGAGGAAATCTCAGGAAAACTGGGGAAGGCTGGATGGACGAAATTGCCAAAATATAGGTTCGCATTATGCTTCGCATTATGCTTCGCATTATGCTCCGCATTATGCTTCGCATTATGCTTCGCATTATGCTCCGCATTATGCTTCGCATTATGCTTCGCATGCTCACCAAAAATAAACAAAAAAAATTACTTTCTATACCGGTCAAAAAATTACTTTTTCACAGAAAATCCTTTAGTACCACTTTAAGATATTGCAATTGTAGCCCTCATATCACAATTAAATTTGGAGACATCTGTGGCTTGGTCAATTGAGCAAAAATTGATATGCTGAAGGTTCCAGTTACGACTTTAAAAACAATTTAACCTGTAATTTTCACATATGTGCAGAACAATACACACACATCAAGCGCAGAGGTTGGTCATTTGCAACCTACCTTTTCAGAAAATAAATATAAAAAAAAAGGGAAAAAAAAATAAGGAAATAAACTTCCATCCAGAACGAGGAATATTTACCTCAGTTGTATCTTTTGTAATGAATTTTCCAACTCCTTCATGGCAAACTCGCAAATCACACACTCTGTGTCAGCTTGTATGTCTGAAAAGAACAATCAAGGAGAATGCATCAGGTGGACATTTATGATTAATTGATTGACAAGACTTGACATACTTACACTGACAGCAAAGGGTCATATATTGCCAGATTGATTGATTGATTGATTATTGATTGATTGATTGATGAAACTTGTTGGTACACTGACAGCAAAGACAAAATAATGTCAGATCATTGATTGATTAATTGATTGGTTAATTGATAAGACTTGTTAGTACATTGAAAGCAAAGGTCATACCTTCCCAGATTGATTGATTAATTGATTGGTCTTCATTGATTGGTTAATTGCTAACATAAGAGGGAATTGGTTGATTAAAATGACTGATGACAATCTAAATTATTGATTGATTAAAAATAACAACTGATGATATTCTACATTTTATATGCCATCCCATCCTCTGTCCCAGCTGCCCCTCACCCTCTGTCCCAGGTGCCCCTCACCCTCTGTCCCAGGTGCCCTCTTACCCTCTGTCCCATGTGCCATACCACCCTCTGTCCATGTGCATCCCAACCTCTGTCCATGTGCCATCCCACCCTCTGTCCATGTGCCATCCCACCCTCTGTCCATGTGCCATCACACTTTTGTCCTGCCATCAACCATCTGTCCCATGCCATCCCACCATTTGTCCATGTGCCATCCCACCCTCTGTCCATGTGCCATCACACCCTCTGTCCATGTGCCATCACACCCTCTGTCCATGTGCCATCCCACCATCTGTCCATGTGCCATCACACCCTCTGTCCATGTGCCATCACACCCTCTGTCCATGTGCCATCCCACCCTCTGTCCATGTGCCATTCCACCCCTCTGTCCATGTGCCATCCCACCCTCTGTCCATGTGCCATCCCACCATCCATGCCATCCCACCATCTGTCCATGTGCCATCCACCCTCTGTCCATCCCATCCATCTGTCCATGCCATCCCACCCTCTGTCCATGCCATCCCACCCTCTGTCCATGTGCCATCCCACCATCTGTCCATGTGCCATCACACCATCTGTCCAACATGCCATCCCCCTCTTGTCTCATGTGTTATCCAACTCCATATCCCACATGCCATCACACCCTCCGTCCCATATTGTCTAACAGCACTTTGATTGGTGTCAGAGAGGTTTAAACTTAAACCAGTGTAACAAAGGGTGCAATAAGATGAAAGAAAACACAAAGATAAAGAACTAATTGAATGGTCATACATGTAGGAGAAAGACAGGAGAAAGTTAAGAGATATTTATTTTGTTTTAAATCTAAAAGACTCGGAATCGATCTTAAACAATATCTTCATGTGCTGTTTAAAATGTGATATAAATGGTTCAAACTTGAAAATCAATAAACACAATTCAAAATTGTTACCCATTATCATGTCACTGCCACAGAGTCCAATAAATCTGCAGACAAGGCTTGGTGACACATTTTGAACGATCAACGCAATAATCTCGGAGGCGTAGGTGTCGATAAAGTCAGTGCATTCTGCAGAGATGGAGCTTGGCAGGAGTGTGCAGATTTTATCCAAGAGCTGCTCAATCTCTTGCTAAATGGGCAAAGAAAAATGAAAATTGATGTCTAAATAGAGATTGAAAAATCATCCCATGACAACCACTGAATAATTTATCAAAAAAGTGTCTGATGAAAATCTAAATAAATGATTTATTAAAAATAAATGATGACATTCTAAATAAATGATTGATTTATTAAAATGATTGATGAAAATGTGAATGATTGATTTATTAAAATGACTGATGTAAATCTAAATATATGATTGATCTATTAAAATGACTGATGAAAATCTAAATATATGATTAATCTATTAAAATGACTCATAAAAATCTAAATATATGACTATCTATTAAAATAATTGATGGAAATCTGAATAAATGATTGATTTATTAAAATGATTGATGAAAATCTATATAAATGATTTATTAAAATGACTGATGCAAATCTAAATTTATGATTGATCTAATAAAATGGCTGATGAAAATCTTAAAAATAATTGATTTATTAAAATCAATGATGACAATCTTAATGATTGAAATATTGAAAATAACTGATGTCCATCTAAACATTTAATTGGTTTATTGAAAATAAGTGATGACAATCTACATATTGAATTATTGAAAATAACCTCACGGCAATCTAATTTATTATTTGATTTATGAAAAAGACTGATGACAATCTACATGAATGATTGATTGATTTAAATGGATAATGACAATCAAAATTGTGCTATAGATATATGCAATCTGGTCTCAGAGACCTGATTCTACTGCTATAGCCCCCCTCCCCTCTGTGGCTCACATATCGTGATCTGATTTATCAAATTACACCGAGGCCTGAACCACTCAAGGCCTGAACCACTCAAGGCCTGAACCACTGGGGAGGTGGGAGGGATGCATAGAAGGAGGCAAGGGGCTCAAACAGTGGCCTGGATAAGATGTCCAGACAACCTGCATATTCCAGGCTGGATTCAACATTCCCTTTAGAAGGTCCTCTAGCGGCTGTGCCATAGAGACCATCAAGCCATCTGAGAAGCCTCCGTGGATGGCGGACCTAAATCCCTTAATAGTATTAACTTGCTTTCTGAGATCGAATAGGTGCATGAGGAATTTGGCTATGATCCCTATAGTCGCCAAATGTGGAGAAGATGCTCTCTCATTGCACCAGGTTCGGAAGATTCCAATTCTTAAATTATACATGCCCAGAGTGGAGGCCATTCACCACTGCACCGCCATTTGGGCAACGCCCTGTGAAAGACCTTGAGCAACGTTGATCGGTGGACAGTGGCCACACAGTCAAATGTAGCGCCTTTGGAATGTAGTGGAGCTTGTCCAATCCCAGCATGGATATCAAATCTGTGCGGTTCTGAAGCTCGTAAGGTACTCTGCTATTAGTCTCAGCAGGTGTGGGTACCAGGACTGGCCTGGCCAGTTGGGTGCTACCAGAAATAGAAAATGATGTTGGTCTTGCTCCACTTTGCTCATGCTGAACCTGCACCTGGGGACAATGTCCACCAGACTGGCTAGGTACCCCAGGAAAACCAGCCATGCCCTCGTCGGTGAGGATGGGCTGGATAGGAGGAGGTTTGCCACTGCCTGCATGGCAGCGACTCTTGTTGGGGTTGATCATGCCCTTGGAGAAATCCAGGTTGCCCCTAAAGAGGGGACTAGTCCTTCTCGTGCTTGAAAACCAACCCAATCTTTGGAATCAAGGTTATAGTATCCATGTGTCTGGCCACTAGTGGTGGGTTGTCTGCGACGACAGGCGACTCATCCAGATAGGTAAAGATTGTGATCCCCTACTTGAACAGGTAGGTCGCTACAACCCTCATTACTCTGGTAAACACCCGAGGTGTGGTTGAGAGATTAAAGGGGAGAACATTAAACATGTAGAAGGTTCCTTTGAACATGAAAGTAAGGAACTTTCTGTGGCTGGCACGAACAGGTACCTGCAGGTACGCATCTGAGAGGTCGACCAAAGATACCACAGGCCTTAATGTAAAAGGGGGAATGTTGTGCAGTGTCTCCATTTTTAACTTCGTGGGCCAATGAACTCGTTCAGTGGTTTGAGGTTCAAGATTGGTAAGGTATAATTTAAAGTACAGTGATTAATTGAGCTAATAAAATTAACTGATGATAATCTACAAGATTGAATGATTTATTGAAAATCACTGATGAAAATCTAAATATTTGATTGATTTATTGAAAATGGCTGATGACAATCTAAAAGAATGGTTTGATATATTGAAAATGGCTGATGACAATCTAAAAGAATGATTTGATTCATTGAAAATGGCTAATTAAAAAACAATTTTAATGAAAGAATGACAATCTAAAAGAATGATTGATTGAAAATGGCTGATGACAATCTAAAAGAATGATTTGATTTATTGAAAATGGCTGATGACAATCTAAAAGAATGATTTGATTTATTAAAAATGGCTGATGACAATCTAAAAGAATGATTTGATTTATTGAAAATGGCTAATTACAATTTAATAGAATGATTTGATTGATTGAAAATGGCTGATGTCAATCTAAAAGAATGATTTGATTTATTGAAAATGGCTGATGACAATCTAAAAGAATGATTTGATTTATTGAAAATGGCTGATGACAATCTAAAAAATGACTTGACAATAGGTTACGGATTATTATCTTTATTGTATTTTTATCTCTAATTTAATTAATAGAGCACTAGATCAAAATATGAGGGCACTCGTTTTTGCAAATTTCACAGATATATTATCTACAACAGATTGAAAAACTTCATGCCTTCATAATTCATAGACAACGTGAGGCAAAGGTCACTTGAATATTCATATTAACCAGATAATTGCTATACCCTGGCTGCTAGATAACATTCAATTCTTTGGAGGACCCTAAAAATGCGCCCTCACTTTTCATTCCAGTGCTCCTTTAAATGCAAATTTGCAAATGTACTCAAAATGACAAAAATGAAGTTTTCAGTATGAATCAATTACTGTCCTTACCCTCTTTTGGAGGTCAAAGGTGACACATTCCCAACTGACCCAAACTTATATTTATTTATCAATATAACTCACCTCTGTTGAGTCCTTTGTGATAAACTTATCCAGTTCTTTCATTGCAAACTCACAAACAACACATGGTGTATTAGCATCTACATCAGCTGAAAAAAAAGAATATTCAAAGTTTTATGAATATTTGAATATTAATATTTCACTATTTCCAAACATCTTAATAATTAAGAAACATTGTTAACACTTGTTGTAAAAACAAATTTACAAGAGCTGAATTTCATTCGTTATGATACTATAATGTCAAAGTAAGATGAAAAACAAGGCTGTTTTAAACAACTTTTCTGTTAAATTATTTAAATTAAATTTGGCTGAATAACATTAATTCGTAAAGGCACTGCTTAAAAATTTGGCCTGCAATTTTGAAGCAACAAATTAACCACATCATTTTACAAGATTAACTTTGCATCATAACATTGAGGTATAAATAGTTCTATGCTCATAGTTCATTTCACCTTTCCCCAGCAGCAAAGACAAACAATGCCAGCATTGATTATGGTTACTACTTATATATTACAAAGAATTGCCATTATATGCAGATGTGTGTCACTAAAAATACCATGTAACACCAGTGGGAGTAGTTGTTATCTTGAAGGAGCTGTGGAGAGGTGAAACTGTATACAGTTTTGTGGTTTGGGAAACAAAGAAATATATCACTTTTTCTTCCACCAGCCCTGCTCCATTCGAGGGCAGGTTGAGATGTTCCTGGTTTTAAGCAAAGCCATTTCTAATGAACATTTTTGTTTAATTACTCAATTAAAAAGAATAGACTGTATAGTTCAGTTGAATCATTCAAGATTTGGGTTTACTACCACCTTGTATCTTTTAAGGGGTGCCTAAATTCTGAATCAAAACATTTGACCCATGAATAACTATATATGCTAACAAAATCTTCATATACTAAAGCACTAAGACATATGTAAGGTTGTATGAAACTTGGGACCCTATCTGACAGCATCAGTTATTAAACCAATCCCACATGTTGGACCAAGAATAAGGCCGGTAATATCTTTTAAATCTTTTGTATGACTTGGCTGGGAATGGAACCTTCAACCAAATGGAATCCAATCAAATGCTCTATCAATCATGCTAGCCGTACAAATTCACCCCACTTGTTAGCGAATAAAAACAGGAGAAATTACAAGAAGAAATTTCTGAGACTAGCGAGTGTGTAACTCTTTTACCACAGAGTAAACAGGAAGTGATAAGCGAGTGTACACACCAGGGAGGTAGAGTAGGCCTAAAGGCAGGAGGGAGTAGCTTTTGTTTAATGGTTGTAATAAGCGCTTAATCAGGTCCCTGAGACCAGCTTACATATATTTACAGCATGGAAGGTACAGTATAACAGATTACAGATAATGGAAGTACACCACAGCACATTTCCCTTCAAATTAAATTACTCCTTTAACCTCCATCGAAAATTCTCCATCTGATAGGAAGTCAGTACTAAGGGGTTTGAAAGGAATTAACCTTTCAGATTAAAGAAATAAGCCACATCCCCAATAGCAACATGGTAACTAGGTGGGGCAAACAAACCTCAAATGCGCAATCATGCATGCATGACCAACGCATTGACATTTAGAAGTTCATGTGGCCTGCCGCAAGTTTTGATCCATCTATGGCACTTCTCCGGATCTTTAAGAATTTTTAGCAAAAGGAATAAACAATATTCCATTTGCTAACCATTCCAGATAACTGAAATCGGATTTACAAAGCCCGTAGGTGCAACTTTTGTTCACCATCTTGTCGTTTAATACTCAGTCTGTGTGTGCAGAAATTTGTTTTGTGCAGTATAAGCTGCATAAGCACACGTTGCTAGCAATCTGTACTGTACTAGTACCGCATAGGACTTTTGCCCCACTTAGTTACACAGATTTTGTTGCTAGGCAAATTGGTGTCATGATTGGTTGAAAAAGCTGTCAATCAACTAACTCAGAGAGGTTAATTACAAAAGTACCTACCGCTTGTTTGCTGAACCTCTTCCCGTGTGCTACACACTCCGAGGCCGCGACAGACGTAGCTTGGTGACAATTTCTGGACAAGCAGCATAATGATTTCTGAAGTGTACTGTGTAATGAAATCTTGGCATTCAGCTTTCAGTGAGCTTGGGACTAGAGAACAGATGTTCTGCAAAACTGCCTTGATTTCAGCCTGGGAATTTAATTAAAAAATTGAGGGAAATATTTAGATTTATAATTATATGCAAAATAATCAGACTAATTTGTAACCAATTTTTACGGTTTATAGCATATATTCTTTTAAAGGATTAATTCCGTGGTCAAGCAAGTTTATCTTACATGAAAGAGGACTTTAACGAAACAAAATGGTGAAGAAAGCGTTCAAAAATCCTATTCGTTAAGGAAATTTTCAAGATTAAAGCTCTTCTTATCTGTGTAGAAATGACTGCTATAGTAAGTCTACTATGGAAAGTTGGCACCCTAATCCTCACATTCATAACAATTGTTAAATTAAATCTTTTTAAGTATCTTACAATTTCAATTATTTTTCCTCAAGCTTTCTTCCAGTGTTTAATTATATTTACCCTTACAAGATTATGTTTTGCTACTTTCTTCACTTTTTTTTTGTGAAGCACAAAATTGTAGGACAAAATATGAAAGACTACATAAAGACTTTGTGGAATCTGAGGCTATGACATCACAACTAGTCTGATTTCAGTCATTTCTACACAAATGACACCAAAATTTAAACTTAAATATCTCCTCAACAGAATAAGATTTTTAAATGCTTTCATCACCATTTTATCTTATTTTATATACGATTGAATTACTTGGCCCCTGAACTAATCCATTAAGTTTGTTTGTTCGTTTGATGAGGGCTTAAGAGCACCACAACAATGAGGGTCAAATTATGCCTGAGAGGCTAGATCATTCTAGAGGTAGGAAGGAAAGAAAACGGGGAGATTGAGAGAAACACGAAAAATAAAAGTCAGAAAGCTGGGATCGAGAGGGGAGGTGCATGGGTGAAAAAACAAAGTAGAGAGAGGGGGTGGGAGAGGAGGACTAAATATGGTTGTAGTGGGAAGCATAATAAAGAAAAGAGATAATTTTATCTGGAGGGTTTTTCTGGAAGAACTGGGCTATTGAGTTGTGGGGAGCAAAGGCAGCTCTGGGAAGGTTGTACAGGGGGCAAGCAAGGAGAACGTGATGGACTATGAGGGTGCAATAGCAATGGTTGCAGAGGGATTGGGGAAGCCAATAAGGAGGTGGGAGTGAGTGAGGTGGGTGTGACCTATTCTAAGACAGGTAATATGAACGAGCGTTGTCGACACGAGAGAGGTTGTGGATGGTGGGTTTGATAGTAATGGTGGGTTTGATCAGGATGGTGGGTTTGATCGGAATGGTGGGCGGGATAACTTGGGAGTTTTGTTATTAATTTGGGAGTACCATGGGGTTTGCCAGCAGTCACGAACAAGGGAAGCGATAAGCGGTTTGATGTCAGAAACGGTTTTGGGAAATGGGGTAGGGGGAGGTTGAGGGCAAGCTTAGCAGCTGTATCAGCCCTGTCATTGCCAGGGATGCCAACATGGCTGGGTATCCAAAAGAAAAGAATACTTTTCCTGCAGAGAGTGGGCAAAAGGAGTTTACGGAGGAGGTTGAGATGTAGAGCTATCCCATTTTTAATCCTTTCAGTAAGCTCAAGTTGTTCTACATGTCCGTTACGAAATGCAATTTTTTACCTCTGTTGAATCCTGTGAGATGTACTTGTCCACCTCCTTCATGACAAACTCACACAGCACGCACGTTCCAGAAGCTTCCACTTTTACTGCGGGGGAAAAAAGACAACAAACTTTAAGGAAAGGAATAGCTGAAGGGGTTAGATTACAAGCAAATTTATCTCCATCACAAATAAGAATGTACAGTAGACAGAAATTGTTCAAAAACAAATTTCTAAAGAATCTGTAAAATAAATAAAATTCTATATCTCACTTTTAGCTGATTGAGCATCCAAGTATTTTTTAAAGGAGTAGTTGGATGATAGAGGGCTAAACGACAAATATACTTCTGTTATATATTAAAACAGTTTTCATCTTAAATAGTCAATTTACGTCCAATTTTAATGGAATCTTTTTTGTCTTTTTATGTAATCAAAGGACTTCAAAATAATTCACCTGCACAAAACTTTAAAAAAAAAATGGCCATTTTTTTTTTTTTTTTTTTCTCCAAGTTTGATGAAATCTTTTGGTGTTCTTAGGAAAATCAAAACTTCAAAATAACCATGCTGCATAAAACTCTAAAAAGCTGCAAAATGGTCAAGTTTTTTTTTTTTCCTTCCAATTTTGGTGCAATATTCTGGTATTCTTAGAAAATGGAAACAACTGTGAAATGGTCATTTTTTATCTAACTTCGATGGGATCATTAAGTCTTCTTAAGGAAATTCAAAAGACATCAAAATAAGATTTTTTGGTTGTGTCTTGAAGAATATAAAAAGATACTCAAAGCATTTAAAAAATAAAAAATTTGTAAACAGTCCAAGTCTTGAACAGTCCAAAGAGAAACCAATTACCAAGAGTTATTTCCAGTTTAGGTTCTTCCGCAGCACATACTCCAAGAATTCTGCAGACAAAGCTTGGTGAAATATTTTGAATGATAAGCACAACAATTTCAGACGTGTACGTTTTAACGAAATCCTCACATTCGGCTGTCAGAGTGCTTGGTAGAAGGGTGCAGATGTTTCCCAGCAATGCCTCAATTTCAGCCTAAAAAAAAATACACAAAATTACAAACAAAAATTTCACAAAATCTAAAACTTGTACTAACTTCAACCTTCAATAAATTAACTTTCTCTCAATCAAAAACAATAGATAACTGTACTAACCTTGTTATAGATAACTGAAGTTCTATACATCTAAACATAAATTAACTTGTACCAACTTAATCATCAAAACAAGCTTTTATTTTAAAATGGATTTCTATTGTCAAAATGGACTGGAATAAAGCCTTCACATTACCATTTTACTCCTTTTTTTTGTTACTTTATAAACTATGAAAAGCAAACAAGAATTTTGTTAGCTATTCTGGTAGTTTTTTTAAGTACCAAAAAGGGAGTATAATGGTAATTTAAAGGCTTTATTCCAGTCCCTTTTGACAATAAAAATCCATTTTGAAAATAGAAGCTGTTTCAATGACTAAGCTCTATTAACCTTTTCATGGACATATGAAATTTCCCTTAGTCTAAACCTAAATAACTGAACGTTCTTTGTATCTACGACAAAAAACACAACTTGTGCTACTCAAAACATGAAACAAAAGATGAATCTACTACCATAATCGTAAACCCAATGAGTTGTACAAATAATGTATGTCTGCAATTTTTGAAACCCAAACCACTAGGTTCTGAAAAAACTAGCTTTCAATATCTTGTAATTTACAGTACAAGCACAGAAGTTTCAATTTTGTATAAGGTAGCAATTTATTTCCATGGTTGGAAAAATAACATCTTTAGCTATAAATTCTCAAGAGACAGAACTGTATCATTGCTATGAGGTAATCACGCAATTAAGATTTTTCACTTATGGATTGATAAGGAGGTATATGTCTCTTATCCCCCTACAAACCCTGCCATTGCATCTGACCACACCTTCCCCTACACCACCTCCCCACCCACCCACCCCCCCTCCCGCCTCCCCACCCCCCTTCTTCCCACTTCCATTGAAATTGCATCTGACCATACCTTCAAAAGAAAACTATTCACATAAAAAAAAATTAAAAAAAATATTACCTCTGTTGAATCCTTTGTGATGAATTTGTCAAGTTCCTTGAGTGCAAACTCGCAGATGACGCAGATTTGTGACTGAGCCACATCAGCAACTGTAACAAAGGTCAAAGGTTAGTTAGCTTCTTTTCCTTTCAATCTCTTCCCTCAACCTGCAATGTGCGAAGCTGACAGAGTGAACACTGTTGACAGTTAGGTGTACTGGTCTGGTAATTTGTTAGTTAATACTAATATAATGGGTCATCGTGGCCATACTCTGGCCATAATGACCCATCATATTTCCTGTCTCTTCGCTACAAGCAGATGAAAGCACACAAACAGTACCCCAGTCCATTCCAGGTTAGTTTCCCAGCAGTGCTGGTACTAATTTACAGCTGAGTGGACTGGAGCATGGACAGTGCAACGGGAGTCAAAACTTTGTATACGAGCATGACATCTTAACTACTGAGCCACTACACCTTTTACTAGTATAATATAACTGTACATAACTGAAGAATAAAGCAAATTTTATTAGACAGCTAGCGTACAGTAAATATTTCAAAATAAGAATATATCCGACGGACAAATGTTGTTTTTAGCAATATTCTTCAATTTATACTTTGATCATTTTCTAAGACAACTGTACCAATGTCAAGTGCTCTAAAGAGCGGATATCGTCACAACAAAATTGCATGACACTGCCCCAGTTAATTTGCTACATACCAGCGATGTTGCTTCCACTGCAGTTTCTGATTGGTTTGTTAGTATTTGGGTAAACATGATCTGCCAATCAGAAACATTGAATTGTATTGCATACTTTTCTCCAATTTAACACGAGACCTGGCCTTTAACCTTATCAATTTAGAAAAGGGGTTGGGTGAGCACTTCCTTGTTCATGGGAACTTCTAACGAGCTACTACAATATTTTAACAAATTCAGCCAAATTTGCTCTGTTCATTATACAAACCTGGTTCTTTGGTGGAAGTGCACAACTTCAAAATTGAGCAAATTTCTGATGGCGACATCTCTGCAAGAATGAGCTGAATAATCTGATCTGTGTACGTATCAACAAAGTTGGAGCATTCTGTGGCGACCGACGAAGGCAAAAGGGAGCATACCGTATCCAAGGCATTGCGGATTTCCTCCTTGAGTAAAAAGATACAGAATTGATCATCAGTTGAAGCTAAATCCATCCGAGCCATTAAGCTCATCGAGCCGGTGCTTATCCCTGGTTTCCGTGGCGCAAGCGGATGAGGGTGCATTACTCCCCCGCCAGTCCATCGCAGATTAACTCCCCAGCAGTGCTGGTACTCATTTTACAGCTGAGTGGACTGAAGCAAGTAGAGTGTCTTGCTGAGGGACACAATGCAGCACTCTGAACGGGAATCGAACTCGGTACCTCTCAAATACGAGCATGACTCCTTAACCACTGAGCCACAGCACCTCTACATCATCAGTATTTGATTAAAAGTCCATGGATTTATAGCAATATTACCTAAATTGCTTATTAAATTCTATCAAAAACAATACAAGTAGTGAACAAATCACTAAAATTAATATGTGACTATAACTATCTTGTGGCTTTTTTAATACTCAAGACTCAACACACAAATTTATGATATCAAAATCAAGGCATCGGCCAGATCGTCGAAAGTACTGTAAGTTTGTCACAATGAGCAAAATTTTGCATCGCTTTTAAATTTCATAATATGATCATTATTAAAGGTATATTCATAACTTTTCTTTGTGATTTCACAAAATTTCAATAAAATTTGCATAATTTATTACAAAAAGGCCCTAAAATTCAAAATGCAGTAAAATAATTACTTTGTAATCAATTTTGATTACACATTTGGCTATTTTCATGGTTTATAGCACATTTTCTTTTATTTAAGTTTAAGCTCTTGCCACCTGTCAATAGATTATTAAATAGATAATGCTGTCAAAAAGAGTAGACTAGTAAGAATGAAAGAAATAAAGGCAGACACCTCTATGAAAAGAATGAGGATTTATGGGTAGGCCAGGGTGGAAAGTATTATACGGCTCACCCGAAATAAATTTCAAAGGGGCACTATTGTTACGGTCAATATGAGAAAACATGATTTTTGGTGATTTTGACAACAATTGCATGTTCCTCAACTAGAAACTCCCAACATCTAATTATTGTCCAATTTGTCATCATATTTTAGCAAAAAAAGAAAAAAAACGCACCCCAAAATGGCTGAAAACGAGGTATTTTTGTGGAAAAAATTAGGCCTTAACGCTATGCTATGAAAGTACATATTGCATGAATTATGACATTTTCGTGGGTACTTTCATAGCGTGACGGGTTTTTTCCTCGTTTTAGCCATTTCGGGGCATAGAATATCATGACATTTCGGGCAATAATTACATTTCTGGGAGTTTTCAGTTGAGATAAAGTTTGTGCAATTTTTGTGAAAATCACAAAAATCTTGTTTTCTCCTATTAACTGTAATGATAGTGTCCATGTGGATTTTTATTTCAGGTGAGCCCAATAGCGGGACTACTGCATCAATGGTTCCAGACATTTTTTTCAGGTCTCCAGAATGAAAAAGAGGAAACAAAAAAGCAAGGGAAAATGGAGAAATTGAAAGGAAATGGGTAGAAAGAAAATTGACAAATTAATCGAATGGAAGGGAAAATGGAGAAAAAAAGAAAGCAAATGGGCAGAAAGAAAATTGACAAATGATTCAATTGGAAAGGAATTGGGAGAAAAGTTGTCAAAGAAAAAGAGAAAAGACAGATATCCAATTTAAGCAGGCAACAAAAAAAAGCAGAAAATTGATTGCAATAAAACTAACAATTTTTTAAATGCAACTAAATTGATATTTCCTTTTGAAATTAAACACTCAAGTAGTTCTTGGACTTGTTACAATATACTCAGAGAATTTCAAATAAAAAAATATCTTTCTGATATGATTATTACTGTTATTATTATTTAAACATTTATAAAGCACACATATATATATGTAAAAACATAAGCTATGGAAATATATAATAGATCAAAGGTATAAAACAAAAATAAAAGACAATAATATTAAAAGTAGCAATTAAGAACTAAGTCCTGAAAAAACTAAAACCTTAAATGACTAAAACCATAAGATATCATCCCAGAGAAGAAAAAAAAATCCACCACATGGGGTAGGCATACCTCTGTTGAGTGTTTCCCCAATATCTTCTCCAGCTCGTTAAGCACAAACTCGCAGATGGCACATTGCTCACCCTGTTTAACCACAGCAACTTCAAGTTCTAGACCAATCAAAGAAAAGTGTATACATTAAAAATTAATTAAAATCAATCTATACATCCTGTAACATAAAGTAACTAACATTTTTCATATTTCTAGCTTTTGCTATGAAAAAACAACAAAATAAAACGTTGGTTTGGTGGGGTTAAACAGCACCTCAATCTCCAAACTAAATCCTTACCTTCATGGTTGTTTGTGCAAAATATTCACACATGTTCCCAAATGATTAACTAACACACATGTCCCCAAATCCCAAATGATTAACTAACACACATGTCCCCAAATGATTATCTAACACACATGTCCCCAAATGATTTACTAACACACATGTCCCCAAATGATTAACTAATACACATGTCCCCAAATGATTAACTAACACACATGTCCCAAATGATTAACTAACACACATGTCCCCAAATGATTAACTAATACACATGTCCCCCAAATGATAAACTAACACACATGTCCCCAAATGATTAACTAACACACATGTCCCCAAATGATTAACTTACACACATGTCCCCAAATGATTACCTTACACACATGTCCCCAAATGATAAAATAACACACATGTTCCCAAATGATTAACCAACACACAAGTTCCCAAATGATTAACTAACACATCCCCAAATGATTAACTAACACACATGTTTCCAAATGATTAACTTACACACATGTCTCTAAATGATTTACTAAGACACATGTCCCCAAATGACTAATTCACACACAAAAATTAACTGATTGGTGGAGGTGTATGGGAGTCAGATGCACAAAGGTTGATAACATGGTACATATGTTGAAACATTTTTTGTGGGTAATAAGCTCCAACTTTCATTTCTTCAGTTTTAAGTAATGAGGTTACTCTACCCCGAGTGAACTGTTAGTCCTCTGTACAATCTCAGAAACAGGACCTCTTGTGTGAACCTGTACAGGATTTTTTTTTTTACATTTTGTATATAACTTTGGCTGGAGGTTGTAGCAAAAGTTAAAGGAGACATAAAGTCTGACAAAATCCTTATTTTATATGATAGAATTAAAAATAACCAATCTTCTGACCAAGTTTCATAACTCCCAAGAAATCTAACATATTTTTTGTAATTATCAAAAACTTTAATGCAACTACTGGGAGCCACCATTTTGATTTCAAATCATGCAGATTATAATGTCATCAGCCCAGGAGGATGTTGGAATTATTTGTATTTCTTTATAATCTACCTTCTAGCTCATGAAAAATTTCTCTCCTTAGGTAAGGGTCGAGAACATTTTTGTGTACACATAAAAATGTCAAAACATGCTATTAAAACTTTGTGTCACATAATTTTTGAATAAAAACATAACATAAAGTTATACAGAAATACACTACATTCCTTAGTGTCTGCTGGGAAAATAATGTCATCATTCTATCATATGAAATGACTTTAAAGATGGATAACTTGAGATAGGAATGAGATTTTGTTTTGCTGTTTTTGGAGTTAGATATTATATCAGACTTTATGTCTCATATAACAACATACAACCAAATTATTGTGATAACCTGAAACTCCTCCTAGTGGTAATGGTGCTTTCCAGAAGTAAATCATTACCACTGCCTGTATATGACAGACTACTAGGTATTGAAAGAAGTATACTGATGGCATTCTATAAATCCAGATATAACATATATGATTCTCATCCTGAGAGTAGGGGGACAAGAGGCAAATTTTCCACAAAATGGCACTGATTTTTTTTTTTAAGTCTATTGAAAAGTTGGGGAAAAGTTCCCTTCCCCCTCCCCCTCCCGGTTCCTGGGAATTACGACCCTACAGATATATTGAATTTCAAGCCTATATGGTTTGTACAGCTTCTAAGTGTTTAAATTGCTTTTTTCAGCCTACAAATTTTTTAATGAATATGTAAAATACACTATTATGTTTGTAGTCTAACTAATGGTTAAACTAGAATATCAGCACTCTCTAAGCGCATACCTCTGCCCCGTTGCAATTCCAACATGCCTAGAATAACTTTAAGAGTTCATTTGATCCCCATACCCAATATAATAAGTTTAATATCAATAAGTTTTGATCTGTGATGAACATTTGCAACCTGAACACTTGAAGATTATCTTTTGACTGGATTTGTTCCAAGGCCATACCATTGTTTTCAGTTTTATTCAGGTGAAGCATCAATGTTTGAGCTCTATTCAGCCAGGATTCACATTCCATCATTTTCTATTCATGGCAGAAACCAATTGTTTCATTTTCATTGATTCAGAAAATTGATTGTTTGGATCTTCATTCAGAGCCCAAAGTCATATTCTATTGGAAAGTTTCAACTTAGTCTTGACAACTTAAGTATTGACAGATCTCATCCTAAAACATCCCCACCCCTCTATTTCTGCCCTTCCCTTGTTCCACTTAGTCCCAAATTTTAATCACTTCTTCATGAAACAGTAACAAAACCAAACACCAAATTTAATCCAAGTCCAATCATCAGTTCTTAAAATATCTTGATGACAGACAAACATGTCCCCACCCCCCATTTGCACCCTACCCCTGTTCCAATATGTCTCAAATTCTAAATCACTTCTTCCTTACAAGGTAACAAAACCACACACCAAATTTAATCCAATTCCAATTGATATCTTGATTACAGACAAACAAACAGAGGCGAAAACATAGCTCTGTCCAACTTCGTTGGCGGAGGTAATAAGAAACCCTGGTGAGTGCCATTCTGCAGCAGTTTAACAAATCAGACAAGCCATTTTCAATCTGCCACAGTAAAAACATCAAAATACCCCTACCCCCCCCCCAAAAAAAAAAAAAAAAATGATAGTATTTCATGGGTTGCTAAGCAACTCAGTAAAGTAGGTGCCATATACACAATATTTACAAGTCCTATACCAAAAGATTTCTATAACAGTACATCATCAAACACCTACTTGGTGCACTGCAGAGCTTGATTATGGTGCACACTTGCTTAGGGTCGATCTCATTGGCCAGCAGTTGCAGCACCATGGGTCCATACTCTTTGATGAATGCAGAGCACTCCGTTGCTACGGAGGCAGGCAGGATCGAACAGACCAGAGACATGGCAGCGGTTATTTCCTCCTGCGAATTGAAAAATAGGAATGATTGACGGAAGACTTGTCAGCATGTCAATACCAATATAGGCCAGAGGGCAGTGTTCACATTAAGATGCGGGATTGCGGGATTCCCGCAAAAAATATCAAATCCCCTCAAAGAAAAATTATGAGGGATGAAAAATCCCGCAAAAACAAATGCACAGAGATTGTTTCTATGTAGATATATGCAGGGAATTGGACGGATGAGATGTTTAGGTACACATGTCACGTAATTATTAAGTGTAGTGATAGTTGATAGTATTTTACGTTTTATATTTACTGCTCTGCTCTGCAGTGTCGATCCCAATCCCTGTTAAATGTCTCACTTCCAATTTTAGTTATTCTCTAAGTAAAAAAATAATGACAAACAAAATGCAAAGGCTTTAAATACCTCAACACATGATGAAGAACAGTTCTGCAGCAACCATTTACAGAGCAAACTGGAGCCACCATTTACAAAGCAAACTGGAGCCACCATTTACAAAGCAAACTGGAGCCACTATTCACAAAGCAAACTGCAGCTGCCATTTACAAAGCAAACTGGAGCCACCATTTACAAAGCAAACTGGAGCCATCATTTACAAAGCAAACTGCAGCCGCCATTTACAAAACAAACTGTTTCAGGCAATTTAATTTATTTACTTTCCACATTCCTGCCCCCACTGTGTTTGGCATTTACAAAGCAAATAATTTTACAAGCAAATTCATTTATTTACTTTCCTGGTTTTACATACCTCTGTGGCTTCATCGTCCAAGATGACGTCAAGTTCATGCAACACATATTCACAGATGGCGCATCCAGCAGAGGCAGATACTTTGGTATTTTGCTTGGTGGGGAACAGGTCCACCATAGGCAGCTAAGAATAAGAAATTGATATCCATTAATACAGAATTTGAGGCCAAAAGACACAGATTGAGATGGCTTGGACATGTATTGAGAATGGACTAAGATCGCAAAGACGCAGATTAAGATGGCTTGGACATGTATTGAGAATGGACTAAGATCGCAAAGACGCAGATTGAGATGGCTTGGACATGTATTGAGAATGGACTAAGATCGCAAAGACCCAGATTGAGATGGCTTGGACATGTATTGAGAATGGACTAAGATCGCAAAGACGCAGATTGAGATGGCTTGGACATGTATTGAGAATGGACTAAGATCGCAAAGACCCAGATTGAGATGGCTTGGACATGTATTGAGAATGGACTAAGATGCAGATTGAGATGGCTTGGACATGTATTGAGAATGGACTATGATCGCAAAGACGCAGATTGAGATGGCTTGGACATGTATTGAGAATGGACTAAGATTGCAAAGACGCAGATTGAGATGGCTTGGACATGTATTGAGAATGGACTAAGATCGCAAAGACCCAGATTGAGATGGCTTGGACATGTATTGAGAATGGACTATGATCGCAAAGACGCAGATTGAGATGGCTTGGACATGTATTGGAATGGACTAAGATCGCATCCCAAAAGTAGCCTCCAAAGAGGATTCCAGAGGAAAAGAGAAAGACCAAAAAACACCTGGCGGAGAACTGGGAAATAAAGAAGATGGGCCTTTCTTGGGGAGAAGCTGCCCAAGACCAGACAAGATGGCAAAGTATTGTTGCGGCCTTATGTTCCACAGGGAATGAAAAGGATAAGCAAGTAAATACAGAATGTAATCAGTTTTTATGTGCATTAAAAAGTAAATTAACCTTAAAAGGTTGATGAACAGACATGTAGATGCAACATCAGGCAAATGTTTTTCATTGCATTACAAAGCATGAAAACACCAGAAATAATCATAATGTTCAATTAATATTTAGCCTTTTCTTCATATGCAAATTGTTATGCATAAATGTGATGTATGAATGGGCATGATTGAAAAATCTTGGTATTTTTTCCCACAAACACAAAATATTAAAAAGCTTTCTCACTCTAGTGTTTATGAAGCTTGCAAGGATTATGTCATTCGAAACAGCCCTTACATGGGGAGAACAGGTACATTAAGAGTGGAAACAGCCCTCACATGGGGAGAACAGATACATTAAGAGTAGAAACAGCCCTCACATGGGGAGAACAGGTATATTTAGAGTGGAAACAGCCCTTACATGGAGAGAACAGGTAAATTAAGAGTAGAAACAGCCCTTACATGGGGAGAACAGGTACATTTAGAGTAGAAACAGCCCTTACATGGGGAGAACAGGTACATTAAGAGTAGAAACAGCCCTCACATGGGGAGAACAGGTATATTTAGAGTAGAAACAGCTCTTACATGGAGAGAACAGGTAAATTAAGAGTAGAAACAGCCCTAACATGGGAAGAACAGGTACATCAAGAGTAGAAACAGCCCTCACATGGGGAGAACAGGTACATCAAGAGTAGAAACAGCTCTTACATGGGGAGAACAGGTACATTAAGAGTAGAAACAGCTCTTACATGGGGAGAACAGGTACATTAAGAGTAGAAACAGCCCTTACATGGAGAGAACAGGTACATTAAGAGTAGAAACAGCCCTTACATAGGGAGAACAGGTACATTAAGAGTAGAAACAGCCCTTACATGAAGAGAACAGGTACATTAAGAGTAGAAACAGCCCTTACATGGAGAGAACAGGTACATTTAGAGTAGAAACAGCCCTTACATGGGGAGAACAGGTACATTAAGAGTAGAAGCAGCCCTTACATAGGGAGAACAGGTACATTAAGAGTAGAAACAGCTCTTACACCGTGAGAACAGGTACATTAAGAGTTCTGGATCCCTGGAACTTTGAGATTTTCTGGAAATGGTTTGCTTTGATTTCTTGATGTTTAAAGGCACCGCGACATTTAGAGTCAAATGTGCCAAAAGGGTGTCGAAAAATTAAGGTGTAAGAGTTAGGGCAGAGAGGAGATGGAGGATTGAGAGGGTGAAAAGGGAGAGAAATTAAGGTGAAAAGAGAAGGGTGAGTAAGGTTACTGTGAGATGTATTCTGCAAATGGACATTTGTGAATAGTTTTCAATAATCTTCCTGAATTATAATGTTATTATTTCCCTCTAAAATGATAAATTTTGTTCTAACCAGGTTCAAGACATTTTCCCCGCCGCCGAGGTTTTCCAACATTGTGAATGGGAATAAGTTCTCTATTTTTGGGTGTTAATCCATCATTTTTGTGATTCTCTGCAACAATGAATACCCAATATTCAGAAGCAGTTTTTGAATGTTAAACTATTCTTACATAATTATGAAACAAAATGGCTGGCGTTACTTCAAGTGTCTCTCTTACTTAAATAATAAACAAACTTACTGCAAGTGCTGTTGACACAGGTCGACTGCTACAGAATCCAATGGCATTGCATGCCATTGTAGGGGTCTACAAAAAGACAGAAGATAAGGAAGGTGTCATCGTACAAAAATTGATTCCACTGCTAAAGCAAAATTAGTGGTGCCAAAAAATATCCAGCCCCATTAAAACAAATTTCTCTATGATTTGAAGGTAAAAAAGCCTCAATACTAACTCTTACCATGTAAAACAATTATTTCAAAATATGTGTTTTATGACTGATTTGCTAAGAAATTGCTCACAGAGCTACGTTTCCAATTATTTCAAAATATGTGTTTTATGACTGATTTGATAAGACATTGCTCACAGAGCTATGTTTGGTGTGCAAAGACCTTGAATGGGGATTTTGTTTTAGTGAAGCCAAGAGAGCATACATACCAAGTAAGAGGTGAGGAGATTGAGGACAAGAGGTCCGTACTCTGAGACGTACTGCTGGCACTGCGTGCTGAAAGAACCCAGGTCCATACAAACTTTTTCCAGCTCGTTCAAAACCATGTTCTACAAAATGTGAAGGAAAAAGGCCAAAATGGTATGGTTGGTTCTCAAGGAGATGCACACATGAAATTGATCAAATTGTTGTTTGTGAAAGTGACAGCATTTTATAAACATTCTTTTACCCAGGTACAGTTAAGGCAGATGAAATTTGAGTGTAGAATCTGGTATTAAATGCAGATTACTGTAAATAAATTACAGAAGAGATTGATTATTCTTCAAATGAGGAGCAAACTATGCAAAGAACGTCTGGATACGTAAGGCTAATACTCAAATATGCAACAACAAAACCACAACAAAATTCAATTCAATTTAATAATAATATGAATTTAATTTTATATGCAAATACAGAAGTATGACACTTGAAATATTTACACTTCTAATTGTGCCGTAACATGACATATCCATATGGGCCAGTAAAATGAACAAAAATTGCAAAAGAATCTATTTTACCACCATTCATTTTTTTTTTTTTTTTTGAGCAAGCTAAATATAAAAAAAAGTGAAAAAGTCTAGGATGGACATCGGAGCCGCACGACCCTAATGGACCCGCAAGGAATCCAATGGCTCTACAACTAGCCGTGAAAAAGGGGACTAACTCACGAAGACCCCGTAGGGCGCCGCTTCTGTTGGCCGACGGTCCCAACGCTGAACCGAGGACCACAGCGGTGTACACGGGTTTGAACAAGTCGACAACACCAAAGCTAACCTAAGAATATGCGAACCGCAGGACAGTCAAGGCGCGCAGAAACCCACTAGGGACCTGCCCGCCGGTCGCATTTATATAGGCGAAAAACATCGCGAACTGTGACGCTCAACGCCGGAAAATCCTACAGAGGCAGTTCACACGCCGCGGGACAGCCGCAGTTGGCGACCAAGCAGCTTCCTAGCTAGTTTAACTCAACTTCGGGTTCATCGCAGACAGTATCCCGCTGTAAAACCCAAGTGACGGGTTCCAGAGAAGCCGCTTGCACGCTTATGCAAAAGCGGACCTCTGATATCGCATCGACGCACGGAGGCCTGTCCTCCGTGCCTACGATACTGGTGAAAGTAATTGCGAAATGTAACGCTCAACGCGGATAATCGATAAATGGTGTCTACATGATCGCGGGAACTGGCAGCTAATGGCCACGAACCATGAATAGAATAGCTCTCACGGGCGAAAATGGAACAGATAAGTTACGGACCAAGAAGAAAAAATAGCTGTCTCAATGCGATGAAGACGTGTACGAAATTTGACCTGGGTGGCGGTGGGGAGAGATCTGGCCGCTTCTCCACTTTCTCCGCCGCTTGAAAGTACCGGTCGCGTGGATGCAGATCCCAATCGCTGCAAAGAGTACGGGATTTGACTCGCAGCAAATCTAGATGGATGTCACCGAGCCGCACTTAAAGAAGCGCTTGCACGCCAGAGACATTGTAAAACATTATCATGTCCTGATACTGGTGAAAATAACACGAACTTGTAACGCTCAACGACAGTCTTAATTGCGCTAGCCGGAACTGGCAATGAAACCAAGAAGAAAATCTGCTATACTTTGTCAAGAATGGTCACCTGACCATACTAGTGGGCAATCGATTACACGGGAATTTAATAATATGGACCACGGAATGCAGAACAACGGGGCTTTATGGATTTGGATCCGCCCCCGAACCGCACAATGCCCGCAGGGCTGCGGAACCGCCAGGGATGGTCCAACGGTGAAACTGGAATGAATAACGGGCCGCTGAACTGCACGGGAAATGGAACCGCCCGCCCAGAATAACGGGTCGCGGAACCGCATGGAACCGCCCTTCTAATTGCCCAATGGAACCGCCCGCCGCAATAACGGGCCGCGGAACCGTGATGGAATTTGCTTGAATCCAAAATGGCTACCCTATACAGCGTATCTCTCAGTGAATCTTTATATATCTGAAAAGAGAAGAACATATATCCATGGAATAATACACAAATACGCAAAGTAAGTATGATCTTACGGACACGCTAAAGAGAGACTAGGTTAGCAGTCTAAACAGAACACCAAAATCCTTAAACAGAAAATTTTTTACTGAAAAATAAATTTCTTAAGAGAAGAACGTAAGTCCAAGCGCACAAACCCAAACACGCAAAGTAACTATGAACTTACGGACACGCTAAAGAGAGACGAGGCATAGCATTCTAAACAGAACAACAACACTTGCTTTAACAGAATTTTTTTTTTTTTTTAAAACCAAAAATTTTCTATCTGAAAAACTTTAGAAACCCGAGAAAACGCTGGCCCAACGTGAATGACTTTTCTAGCGCTTGGGGTAGCGGGAAACACCAACCACTGTGTACTTGAGGTCTGTAAAGATAAAAAGGAAAGATTATTTTCCCCTGTATTAGGTCGTCGGAGAGACCCACCCACGGCCCTCTCCGACACCCCAACTTCAATCCTGAAAATTAAATATTTTAACTCAAAACTGTGTGAGAAAAAATAAAATATTCATATGCTGATAACGGAAAAACTAAATAAAGCTCGCTTAGTAACAACTGTAGCCTCAGAGTTGTTAGCAGGGCTAACTTCACATTTACCCAGCGGTGACTATGACCCAATGCGCGCGCCAAAAATCAAAAAAAAGAAATTGGCTTAATGCATACGCAGAAGGTGTACTGAAATATCCTAGCGCAAGTGCAAACACTATACATAGTATAACGCTAGGGTCACCTCGAGGCGGGTGGGGCTAAGGAGAAAAAGACTAATTCCCGGGTGAGAGGACCTTCTAGGCAGGCACAACCTGTGCTCTAGGGCCTAAAACACCCACCACGAGAGTAGGACGCTCAACTAGCCATTCGCTATGTAATGGGGAGACAAAACCCGCTTATCCTAAGTGTAGGCTACACGGGTAAAGTCGGTAGGTCGGCCAAGAACTCGACCCATGGCTATCCCACCCTACTCTCGGAAGACTTGAAAAGGCGAGCCAGATGAGAACGTGGCAGCTTAAAACCCTTCAGGTAGAAGCTGTCAAGAGAAAAAAGAAAGGTTAATTGAAATATAAAACAAAATGACTAGTTTTCAGCGATGTTGTGAAACAAACGCGTTGAAAAAGAGTACTACCCTATACATACTGTATGATATAGTTTATCTTAGGAAGAGCTTATCTAGATGATTTAAAATGATAAATAGGGATTTTCT
Source organism: Chiridota heheva (assembly GCA_020152595.1). Taxonomy (NCBI): domain Eukaryota; kingdom Metazoa; phylum Echinodermata; class Holothuroidea; order Apodida; family Chiridotidae; genus Chiridota; species Chiridota heheva. Next base: position 1,115,356 of record JAIGNY010003096.1, read on the forward strand.
AGCATGTTAAACCATATGAGATTTGTATTTATTCACTTGGCCTCATGAACCAAGAAGGAAAACTATACGTAAATTGCATAAATCCAAAATGGCCACCATATATAGCACATGCTATAGTTTGACTTGGGAACAACATATTGACATTATTTAAATGGTGCATAGGGATTTCTGGTATGGCAAGCCACATGAGATGTGTTTCATTTTACTTAATTATGCATACCAGGCAGGCCAAGTATGCCTAATTGGCATAAGTCCAAAATGACTACCTAACACATGGTATTCATATTCACTACTTGATCTAAAGAAACTTATTAGCATCCTATTAGTTTGGGTACTTCTGGTGTTTTGCTATGTTTCAGCATACAAGAAGTCAAATTAAAAAGACATCATATTTATCTAAGAGTTTATGAAGAAAACTATTTCAACAAAGTGTTTTAAATAGTCATTTGTGGGTTTGACATCTGCCACAAAAAAAAAAAAAAAGGTACAAATGAAGCATGCGTCTCTCACCTGAAGAGTAACGTTACCCAGCATTGTGTCCACATCTTTGAAAAATGCCATGCAATCAGAACACTCATCACCAGCTTTAGCCTGCAAAACAAAGAATCAGGGTCATTAATATTGAGGCATTCCATCAAAATATACAGGTTTAATCCCTAAAGTCCTAAAAATACTGAAATGCTTCTCTTGCCCTTGATTTTACATCTTTTTAGTTCATTTTATTTCATAACCATTTATTTCCAAGTTATACAATAATAGCAAAATACACAAGTCACAGTACAAGTCACAGTATAAAAGCAAGTACAAGTCACAGCACAAAAGCAAGTACAAGTCACAGTACAAAAGCAAGTACAAGTCACAGTACAAAAGCAAGTACAAGTCACAGTACAAAAGCAAGTACAAGTCACAGCACAATAGCAAGTACAAGTCACAGTACAAAAGCAAGTACAAGTCACAGTACAAAAGCAAGTACAAGTCACAGTACAAAAGCAAGTACAAGTCACAGCACAAAAGCAAGTACAAGTCACAGTACAAAAGCAAGTACAAGTCACAGTACAAAAGCAAGTACAAGTCACAGTACAAAGGCAAGTACAAGTCACAGTACAAAAGCAAGTACAAGTCACAGTACAAAAGCAAGTACAAGTCACAGCACAATAGCAAGTACAAGTCACAGCACAATAGCAAGTACAAGTCACAATAGAAAAGTAAGTACAAGTCACAGTACAAAAGCAAGTACAAGTCACAGTACAAAAGCAAGTACAAGTCACAGTACAAAAGCAAGTACAAGTCACAGTACAAAAGCAAGTACAAGTCACAGAAAAGAGCAAGTACAAGTCACAGTACAAAGGCAAGTACAAGTCACAGTACAAAAGCAAGTACAAGTCACAGTACAAAAGCAAGTACAAGTCACAGCACAATAGCAAGTACAAGTCACAGCACAATAGCAAGTACAAGTCACAATAGAAAAGTAAGTACAAGTCACAGTACAAAAGCAAGTACAAGTCACAGTACAACAGCAAGTACAAGTCACAATAGAAAAGTAAGTACAAGTCACAGTACAAAAGCAAGTACAAGTCACAGTACAAAAGCAAGTACAAGTCACAGTACAACAGCAAGTACAAGTCACAGTACAACAGCAAGTACAAGTCACAGCACAAAAAGCAAGTACAAGTCACAGTACAAAAGCAAGTACAAGTCACAGTACAAAAGCAAGTACAAGTCACAGTACAAAAGCAAGTACAAGTCACAGTACAAACAGCAAGTACAAGTCACAGTACAAAAGCAAGTACAAGTCACAGTACAAAAGCAAGTACAAGTCACAGCACAAAGCAAGTACAAGTCAAGTACAAAAGCAAGTACAAGTCACAGTACAAAAGCAAGTACAAGTCACAGTACAAAAGCAAGTACAAGTCACAGTACAAAGCAAGTACAAGTCACAGTACAAAAGCAAGTACAAGTCACAGTACAGTAAAAGCAAGTACAAGTCACAGTACAAAAGCAAGTACAAGTCACAGTAGAAAAGCAAGTACAAGTCACAGTACAAAAGCAAGTACAAGTCACAGTACAAAAGCAAGTACAAGTCACAGTACAAAAGCAAGTACAAGTCACAGTACAAAAGCAAGTACAAGTCACAGTACAAAAGCAAGTACAAGTCACAGTCACAAAAGCAAGTACAAGTCACAGTACAAAAGCAAGTACAAGTCACAGTACAAAAAGCAAGTCACAGTACAAAAGCAAGTACAAGTCACAGTACAAAAGAACAAGTCACAGTACAAAAGCAAGTACAAGTCACAGTAAAAGTACAAGTCAAGTCAGTACAAAAGCAAGTACAAGTCACAGTACAAAAGCAAGTACAAGTCACAGTACAAAAGCAAGTACAAGTCACAGTACAAAAGCAAGTACAAGTCACAGTACAACAAAAGCAAGTACAAGTCACATAGAAAAGTAAGTACAAGTCACAGTACAAAAGCAAGTACAAGTCACAGTGCAAAAGCAAGTACAAGTCACAGTACAAAGCAAGTACAAGTCACAGCACAATAGTACAAAAGCAAGTACAAGTCACAGCACAATAGCAAGTACAAGTCACAATAGAAAAGTAAGTACAAGTCACAGTACAAAAGCAAGTACAAGTCACAGTACAAAAGCAAGTACAAGTCACAGTACAAAAGCAAGTACAAGTCACAGCACAAAAGCAAGTACAAGTCACAGTACAAAAGCAAGTACAAGTCACAGTACAAAAGCAAGTACAAGTCACAGTACAAAAGCAAGTACAAGTCACAGTACAAAAGCAAGTACAAGTCACAGCACAATAGCAAGTACAAGTCACAGCACAATAGCAAGTACAAGTCACTATAGAAAAGTAAGTACAAGTCACAGTACAAAAGCAAGTACAAGTCACAGTACAAAAGCAAGTACAAGTCACAGTACAACAGCAAGTACAAGTCACAGTACAAAAGCAAGTACAAGTCACAGTACAAAAGCAAGTACAAGTCACAGTACAAAAGCAAGTACAAGTCACAATAGAAAAGTAAGTATAAGTCACAATACAAAAGCAAGTACAAGTCACAGTACAAAAGCAAGTACAAGTCACAGTACAAAAGCAAGTACAAGTCACAGCACAATAGCAAGTACAAGTCACAGCACAATAGCAAGTACAAGTCACAATAGAAAAGTAAGTACAAGTCACAGTACAAAAGCAAGTACAAGTCACAGTACAAAAGCAAGTACAAGTCACAGTACAAAAGCAAGTACAAGTCACAGCACAAAAGCAAGTACAAGTCACAGTACAAAAGCAAGTACAAGTCACAGTACAAAAGCAAGTACAAGTCACAGTACAAAAGCAAGTACAAGTCACAGTACAAAAGCAAGTACAAGTCACAGCACAATAGCAAGTACAAGTCACAGCACAATAGCAAGTACAAGTCACTATAGAAAAGTAAGTACAAGTCACAGTACAAAAGCAAGTACAAGTCACAGTACAAAAGCAAGTACAAGTCACAGTACAACAGCAAGTACAAGTCACAGTACAATAGCAAGTACAAGTCACAGTACAAAAGCAAGTACAAGTCACAGCACAAAAGCAAGTACAAGTCACAGCACAATAGCAAGTACAAGTCACAATAGAAAAGTAAGTACAAGTCACAGCACAAAAGCAAGTACAAGTCACAGTACAAAAGCAAGTACAAGTCACAATAGAAAAGTAAGTATAAGTCACAATACAAAAGCAAGTACAAGTCACAGTACAAAAGCAAGTACAAGTCACAGTACAAAAGCAAGTACAAGTCACAGCACAATAGCAAGTACAAGTCACAGCACAATAGCAAGTACAAGTCACAATAGAAAAGTAAGTACAAGTCACAGTACAAAAGCAAGTACAAGTCACAGTACAAAAGCAAGTACAAGTCACAGTACAAAAGCAAGTACAAGTCACAGTACAAAAGCAAGTACAAGTCACAGCACAATAGCAAGTACAAGTCACAATAGAAAAGTAAGTACAAGTCACAGTACAAAAGCAAGTACAAGTCACAGTACAAAAGCAAGTACAAGTCACAGAAAAGAGCAAGTACAAGTCACAGTACAAAGGCAAGTACAAGTCACAGTACAAAAGCAAGTACAAGTCACAGTACAATAGCAAGTACAAGTCACAATAGAAAAGTAAGTACAAGTCACAGTACAAAAGCAAGTACAAGTCACAGTACAAAAGCAAGTACAAGTCACAAGTACAAGTCACAGCACAAAAAAGCAAGTCACAAGTCACAAGTACAAGTACAAAAGCAAGTACAAGTCACAGTACAAAAGCAAGTACAAGTCACAGTACAAAAGCAAGTACAAGTCACAGTACAAAAGCAAGTACAAGTCACAGCACAATAGCAAGTACAAGTCACAGCACAATAGCAAGTACAAGTCACAATAGAAAAGTAAGTACAAGTCACAGTACAAAAGCAAGTACAAGTCACAGCACAATAGCAAGTACAAGTCACAGTACAAAAGCAAGTACAAGTCACAGTACAAAAGCAAGTACAAGTCACAGTACAAAAGCAAGTACAAGTCACAGTACAACAGCAAGTACAAGTCACAGTACAAAAGCAAGTACAAGTCACAGTACAAAAGCAAGTACAAGTCACAGTACAAAAGCAAGTACAAGTCACAGTACAAAAGCAAGTACAAGTCACAGCACAATAGCAAGTACAAGTCACAGTACAAAAGCAAGTACAAGTCACAGTACAAAAGCAAGTACAAGTCACAGTACAAAAGCAAGTACAAGTCACAGCACAATAGCAAGTACAAGTCACAGCACAATAGCAAGTACAAGTCACAATAGAAAAGTAAGTACAAGTCACAGTACAAAAGCAAGTACAAGTCACAGTACAAAAGCAAGTACAAGTCACAGTACAAAAGCAAGTACAAGTCACAGTACAAAAGCAAGTACAAGTCACAGTACAAAAGCAAGTACAAGTCACAGTACAAAAGCAAGTACAAGTCACAGTACAAAAGCAAGTACAAGTGACAGCACAATAGCAAGTACAAGTCACAGCACAAAAGCAAGTACAAGTCACAGTACAAAAGCAAGTACAAGTCACAGTACAAAAGCAAGTACAAGTCACAGTACAAAAGCAAGTACAAGTCACAGTACAAAAGCAAGTACAAGTCACAGCACAATAGCAAGTACAAGTCACAGCACAATAGCAAGTACAAGTCACAATAGAAAAGTAAGTACAAGTCACAGTACAAAAGCAAGTACAAGTCACAGTACAAAAGCAAGTACAAGTCACAGTACAACAGCAAGTACAAGTCACAGTACAAAAGCAAGTACAAGTCACAGTACAAAAGCAAGTACAAGTCACAGTACAAAAGCAAGTACAAGTCACAGTACAAAAGCAAGTACAAGTCACAGTACAAAAAAAGTACAAGTCACAGCACAATAGCAAGTACAAGTCACAGCACAATAGCAAGTACAAGTCACAATAGAAAAGTAAGTACAAGTCACAGTACAAAAGCAAGTACGAGTCACAGTACAACAGCAAGTACAAGTCACAGTACAACAGCAAGTACAAGTCACAGTACAAAAGCAAGTACAAGTCACAGTACAAAAGCAAGTACAAGTCACAGCACAAAAGCAAGTACAAGTCACAGCACAAAAGCAAGTACAAGTCACAGCACAATAGCAAGTACAAGTCACTATAGAAAAGTAAGTACAAGTCACAGTACAAAAGCAAGTACAAGTCACAGCACAATAGCAAGTACAAGTCACAGTACAAAAGCAAGTACTTCTCTTCAAATGTACTTCCATGTTAATCAAAACTTGTAATCAACAACGGAGATGAGACAACTGTTTGTTAAACTCTGCATAACTTCACAAGCAAAGAATGCCATTCATATTTTGGTTGAATGTGTTTTAAGTAAAATTTGCCATTTTTGTCATTCGCCATCATTTCTGACCATCAATTACAAAATACTTTGACCTCATAAAGCAGTTTGACATTGCTGCAGTTAGATCAAAGACTAAAACTATTCCGAATTTTACAATACAAACACTTTCATTTTTTCATTAAAATCATCACTTTCATAATCATCGATGTTACTATTAATTAGATCATCATCGCTATCAAAAAATCTAGTGGTGAGACCAAAGCATAACACCGCAGCTTACCTTAAATGCAACGACAAAGAAACGCTTGAAGAGACCAATGGCGTCACCCATGCAGAAATCAATGTCCGTGCAAATGGTAGTAGGATCCTGTCAATCGAAGAAATGATACAATGACTGATTGATGATAATATCTACACATCGAAAGCTAAACTTAAATAGTGCCAGAGTGGTTAGAATATTACAAATACAGATGGTGCATCATAAGGCGTCTTAATTACGCCAGAGAGATTTCGATTATCTAAATTGACTGAATATTGCAGATGTGCAAGGTTTGTCGAGCTATAACTATAAGAGGTGGTAGGTGGTTGAGTGGTGGGGGTGGCTGTGTAGGTGTTAAGAAGCAATTGTTGTGGTTCATGTGTATGAAGTAAGGATGTTTGGGAGAGGATTGCTGTAGAAGAAGAGGTCCATTGAAGGAGGTGAGAAAGGTTAATTGAAGGAGGTGACAAAGGTCCGTTGAAGGAGGTGAGAAAGGTCCGTTAAAGGAGGTGAGAAAGGCCCTTTGTAGTTTGTAGAGGGTGCATTATGTAAAGATATTTAAACTAATTTCACTTCTTACCAGGTATTGCAGCAGGAAGTTGATGACGAGTGGTCCGTACTGCGAGACGTATTCCTGGCACTGAGGTCCAAGTGACCCGAGGTCATTGCACACCATCTCAATCTCCTGAAGGATTTGTTGCTGTTCACGAGAAAAATAAATATTTAATTTGGAGACACCACATTTTTGAAAATAGCCAAAAATATACCAAAAATTAAAATGGTTAGATTTATTTGTTGTAGGGAAAAGATATGGGCCATGCTATAGTCTGCCACACACATAATAGGATTTCTAATAGTCCTAGCAGACCCCTAGGGTCTCCCAAGTATCTGTTAAGGCTATTCTACAATCTCAAACACACATCAAGGGCTGGAGAATGATCCAAGATAAAATATAAAACCATGTTGATATATTAGTATGCTCATGAGTTACTAAATTTTAAAGATTTCACCAGTTAGTTGAATTTCTTTGGAAATTAGTTGCCTCTTTCTAAAATATTGGAAATATGCTTTGCTTAATATTTGAGATGGGGTATAATTTGCACTTTTGATACAAGAACACGCTTTGCCCATCTCTTCATGTAACTTACACTCTAAATGAAAAATAGAAATAAATTTTCATTTGATACAAATTACAAACAAAATAATCTTGGATTTGCAATTATGACATCACACTTTAATATTCATTTCCATATATCAAATATTCATTTAAGATATTCGTTTGAATATTTATTTACATATATAAATGCTCATTGAAATATATTAAATTTTCATTTCAATATTCATTGAAATATTCATTTGAATATTTATTTGAATATTTTTATATTCATTTGAATATTTTTGTAGTCATATTTATTTAAATATTCCTTTAAAGAAGAATAAACCAACCTGAACAGTGACATTGTTAAGGATCATGGACACGTCCTTGATGAAAGCTTTGCAGTCGGAACAGTCATCACCCAGAGATTTCTGGAGAAATAAAAGTGGTTGTTTGGTAAGGTTTAATGGCACCATGACAGCAATGGTCAAAACGTGCCAGAGAGGTCACACTAAAACATATAGCAATATCTTTCCTTAGGAGAAATGGTCCACCAATCACTCATTAATCATAATCAAACATTATTACCTCACACTATGATACACAGCTATTATTATCACCACTTTGCAAACAAACTTCTCCCACTAAGACATCAAACACGGATGAGTGATTTCAATCACGAAAGTGCCTTGATTATTCAGCTCTGGCTTTGTGTAATCTTATACACACAAATAGCCTTGGGCCACTTGTGCATGGGAATGGCAGATAAACAATTATTGTTTGGAGTTGAAACACAATACACTGAACAGGAAGTCAGGTTGGTAATTGCCATCCCTGAGTTTTCAGGATTAACTGAGGGGTCGGGTGTGGGTAGGCTTAAAGAGAAACTTTTCGGCATGATGATCTAAAGTTTCATCGCTGATCAATAAATACATTTTTAGATGGGTATTCCCACACACAGTAAGCACATTTTCTTCCTGCACTTAAAAGGTACTTAGATATCTTAAGGCAACACTGGTCGGTGTTATAGGCAACACTAGTCGGTGTTATGGGCAACACTGGTTGGTGTTATGGGAAACACTGGTAGGTGTTATGGGCAACACTGGTCGGTGTTATGGGCAACACTGGTCGGTGTTATAGGCAAAACTAGTCGGTGTTATGGGCAACACTGGTTGGTGTTATGGGAAACACTGGTAGGTGTTATAGGCAACACTGGTCGGTGTTATGGGCAACACTGGTCGGTGTTATGGGCAACACTGGTTGTTGTTATGGGAAACACTGGTCGGTGTTATAGGCAAAACTGGTCGGTGTTCTAGGCAACACTGGTCGGTGATATGGGACAACTCAAATTACTGACAAGCAGTTGTCAGTTTGATGAAGGTGATCTGGTGCATGAACCCGATAAAATACCCGCACTTGATAATAATTACTGAGCTTTCCTTTAATATAAATCCGTGCAAGGTATATGGACAGGGAGAGATGATTAACGAAGAGCATTAAATTCTGAGCAGAACAGTTATTAAATGGTCACAATAGCATTTCTAAGAGTGTTTCAGCTGCGTCATGAGGTAACATGACTTTATTTTCATCACCATTTTGTCTGACAAAAACACTGTCGTCTGCTGTGAACTTAATTAGACTTACATACATTTGCATGTTGTTAATATGGGATTATCTTTAAAAGATGATTATGCGAGAATCTTGCTGTGCCGTTGGTTTCACTGATAGATGTGTGCAGGGTAATAAAAAAATCGATTTTCATCTGATCCTGATCGACGTTCGAATTAGGTTTCTGCTGTACGACACGACAGCTTTCAACCTACGATACACACTAGGATTTGCAGCGAGCACTTTATATCAGGTATGTAGGCTTTGTCTGAGTATAACGAACAATCAGCTGGTCTTAACGTTAAAGTTACTCTTCGTATACGCGGTGAATATATAAAACTTAAGGAAAATATGCAGTAAAATCAGAAGTGAACACAAATTGTAATTAGTAAAATCGCTGAACTGGTACTGGTACAGTAGGTTAGCATGTAGTACGTGATATGAATGGGCTATGTGAAGACGGGTGAAACACAATAAAGCTGCTGCGCTGCAAAATGGAGTCCAGTTGAGTTAGAGTCACATGGTAAAAACCCTCTATAGTTTTGAAGTTTTAACAACACCAAAGGTTGTAAAAAATTTCAGCATGTGAAAAGTGATGAGGGATGAACAGGAATACAGCTAAAATTCTTGAATGTTTTTCTTCATATTTCTTTCCAAAATCACAAATTGCTTTCTACTGTTATATCTGGGTCAAAGTTATAATGATAATCAATTTCCTGTTCACATTAGCCAACTTCTCCCATTCAAAGTATTTGGGGGAAGGGCCAAAATACAATAAGTTAGCATGAGCAATATTCTAGTTGTCTTATAAAATATTGTGCAATTTATGCTAATTAAGTGAGATTAATGAAAAAAAGACAAAGATCATGTGCATTAACAACAAAACTGATGGAATAATTAAAGTTGCAAATGAAAAGCTTGAAGATGTTGATAGCTTTGTCTATCTCGGTGCAACACTGTCCAAAGATGGAGGCACTGATGAAGACATAAAATGCAGAATTGGGCTAGCACAGGCAACTTTCAGACAACTTGATAAGATTTGGAAATCAAACATCTACCGGATAAAAACTAAAATGAAAATATTTCGATCAAATTTAATCTCAGTATTCCTCTATGGATGTGAAACCTGGAAGCTGACAAAAGCTGACAAGAAGAAACTAAATGTGTTCCACAGGAGATGCCTTAGAATTATTTTAAAAATTAATGGCCAGTGGAAGTCACCAATGAAGAACTATATGAAAGAACAGGCATAATGGAGATAAGCAAGGAGATATTTAAGAGAAGATGGAAATGGTTGGGTCATGTATTAAGAAAGGCTGAAGAAAACTGCCAGAATATCTATCACCTGGACACCAGAAGGTAGAAGAAAGAAGGAAAGACCTAAGACTACATGGAGAAGAGTGGCAGAAAAGGAGAGAAACACATTTTGGGTGGAACAGCTGGGGAGAAGCTGCAGTAGTAGCAAGAGAGAGGAAGAGATGGAAGAGTTTGCTTAGAGAAGCCTCAATCTCCATACCCAGGAGAGAGGAGCGGTAAGGTAAGTAAGGTAAGGTAAGTAAGGTAAGGTAAGTTTTAAAATGATGTAAAAAGTAAAATGGTAGAACCATTTATAACCTATTTTGGTGTGATTTTTTGCTACTTGCATTGTTCTTAGTATATTCTAAACCATTAAAGCTCATGTCATTGCTACCTATCCATAAACAAATCAATTTAATTGAAACAATTGAATTGAACCAAATGAATTGAATCAATTGAATTGAATGTAACTTTAACGGTAATAACTTTCCAAGTATTGTATAATTGTTGGTTCTTATCATATGTACATGAGAGGATAAATGTTTTTCATTACAAGACCAGCTTACCTTTAAATAAACAGTCATAAATCTGTTTAACATTCCTGAGGATTCTCCTGGGCAGAAATCGATGTCCTTACAGATTGTATTTGGATCCTGGAAAGAATACAAATATGAGAAAAGTTGTAAATCAATTCTTTCTTTAAGGGTTAAAAATTTAAAGTTTTCAATTTTTAAAAAATATTTAAAAAAACATAGGTTTCCTGTAACATAATCGAGGAAAAATTTACTCCACAAATTCCTAAAAATTCAAGTAAATTTTAACCAAATTAATCGAAAGAAATATATTTCCTATCTCTTCGCTTACAATGTACTGCAGGAGGAAGTTGATGACGAGTGGTCCGTACTGTGAGACGTATTCCTGGCACTGAGGTCCAAGTGACCCGAGGTCATTGCACAACATCTCAATCTCCTGAAGGATTTGTTGCTGTTGATGAAAGAATGAAAAACGAGAAAAATCAAAAGTAGGAAGTATTAAAATGAAATACAAAGAAATAGGACTAAGCAGAGACATATAGGAAATACGCTGGGACTTCTTTGCAAGGTTTCGATCATGTACTCTTTATGATTTTTTGACCCAATGGTGGGAGTGTCCAATTGACCTCACTTTATCAAACTTAGTCTGCTCTTGATACTTACTACACCTCTTTCAAACATCAAACGGATTAACAGAAATCGAGTAGAATTTAAATTTGGAGGACATTCCTTTAAAATGTGGGATAAGTAGCAAATTTATATTTATGATTTACATATTCATCATGTCACATTTTACAGGGTGCAACTTCATTCATCCTTGTGATGCCCAAATGTGATCTTTTAGTAGATGTTTCATCTTTGAAAGCCCCCCCCCCCCCCACTCCCTCGAACCCTCCTCCATGCATAGTCACTTATCACAATTCAGTTGTAAATGAACATAAACTTTACCTGAACAGTTACATTGTTGAGCATTTTGGAGACATCTCCAATAAATGCCTTGCAGTCACTGCAATCATCACCAAGTGATGTCTGAAACAAAGGAAATTAAATACCCAATTACTTGAGAGTCATGAAGAATTCCGCAATTATTTGTAAGTTATGTGCAAACACGATTCCAGCAGTTCATTTTAAAACTTAAATCCCAAATAAGAATTAGTGTGAACCACAAAAATGATAAATTGCAGTCATATAATATGTAAATGAGAAGATTGTACATCTCCTTTAAGATCAGCTTACCTTTAACAGACCAGAAGATTCTCCTGGGCAGAAATCGATGTCCTTACAGATTGTATTTGGATCCTGAAAAGAATACCAATAAGAAAAGTGTCATAAATATAAATAATTCTTTGGGGTTTAAAAAGCTCCAGTTTTCTCTTATAGAAACATTGGTTCCCGTTACACTTTAAAATCAAAATTTACTAAACAAATCCATGTACATGACAAGCAAATTAAGAAAAATATATTTCCTATTTCTTCACTTACAATGTACTGCAGGATGAAGTTGATGACGAGTGGTCCGTACTGTGAGACGTACTGCTGGCATTGAGGTCCAAGTGACCCGAGGTCATTGCACAACTTCTCAATCTCCTGAAGGATTTGTTGCTGTTGAAAAAAGAATGAAAAACAAAAACTTACATTTTACTCCTGACACATTTTGTTCAGTTCAACCTCATTCAAGCTTATGATGCTTATACGATGCTTATGTGGATCTCTAAGTGGATGTTCCAAGCTTGAGACCCCCCCCCCCTCCCCCCCAACCCTCATTCCTCTACCTCCATGCATGGTCATTATTAAAAATCAGCTGTAAATAAAAAATAAACTTTACCTGAACAGTTACATTGTTGAGTATTTTGGAGACATCACCAATAAATGCCTTGCAGTCACTGCAATCATCTCCGAGTGTTGTCTGAAACAAAAGAAATTAATCTTGCTCTAGTTTTCAAGTTACTTGCAAAAATGATTTCAGTAGCCCATGTTAACCCCAAATAATGTATTAGTTTGTTTGTTTGATGAGGGCTTAACGGCACCACGACAACGAGGGTCAAAATGTGCATGAAAGGGTCAGATTATTCTAGAGGTAGGAAGGAAAGAAAACAGGGCGAGAATGAGTGAAATACAAGAAGTAAAAGTCAGAAAGCTGGGATCCAGAGAGGAGGTGTATGGGTGAAAAAAAACAAAGTAGAGAGAGGGGAGTGGGAGAGGGGCACTAAATATGGTTGTAGAGGGAAGCAAGATGAAGGAAGGAGGTAATTTTACCCGAAGGGTTTTCTGGAAGAACTCGGCAATTGAGTTGTGGGGAGCGAGGAAAGCTCTGAGAAGGTTGTACAGGGGGCAAGCAAGGAGAACGTGATGGACTGTGAGGGTGCAATGGCAATAATGAACCACACAAAATATTAATCATCAATATATGCGAAGATTGAATATTTCACAGTAGGAGCAGCATACCTTTAAATACACTGTCACAAATCTCTTTAACATTCCTGAGGATTCTCCTGGGCAGAAATCTATGTCCTTACAGATTGTATTTGGATCCTGGAAAGAATACAAATATGAGAAAAGTTGTAAACCAATTCTTTCTTTAGGGTTTAAAAATTTTCTGTCAACAAAACATTCATTTCAATCAAATAAGAAATAAAGAAATGTCTTTACTCACAATGTACTGCAAAAGGAAGTTGATGACGAGTGGTCCGTACTGTGAGACGTATTCCTGGCACTGAGGTCCAAGTGACCCGAGGTCATTGCACAACATCTCAATCTCCTGAAGGATTTGTTGCTGTTGAAGATAATGAATACACAACTTAAACAGCAAGAAAATCCAAGATGGAAAAGTAAGCATTTTAAAGAACTAGGCAACAGCTCAACTTCATTGTCAGGAAAAAGAAAGAAATATATTGCTTAAGATGTCGTAGTTCTGCAAATCATTAGTTGTTCTGCTCCTTAAAGTTTCAAACAGTCAGACCCGGCCTGATACATAACCAGGTCGGGTCAGACTTTTTCTCTTTATTTTCTTTATTCTGAAAACCTTAGTTGTTGTGGAAGTTGGTCTTGAGTATCATATTAGCAATGGATGAAGTCCTTATTGTGTGGTTATTTTAATTAAGATAAAGTGGTCTCACTATTTGCTGCAGTAAGTTTGTGGTTATGATTTGCTAGAACAAATTTTTAAGGAGAAGGACAAGTCATGTAAAATAGTATACATAAACAGGCCTACTCTACTACTTTTCAGAAAATTGTTGTTAATATGATTTTATACTGCTTTGCAATTTCAAAACTTTTACAATACACTCTTTTTTATTTTTTGCATGAATATAATTTATATGAGTTTCCACACAAATAACAGTTTGTATACAAATTTGGACGTGTTAAACCGTCGTAGGTAAATAGGTCTACACAGCTTGCATCGTACTTCTTTAGTCATAATTTTAGAGTATTAGCTTGTGCATACCCATGTCAACCACTCGGTATATTTTGTCCTCAAATTTGGCATTTGAAACCAAAGATTTGACCAGACATGGCCATCTCTACAAAATAAACTATCCGATTTTCCTTTGTCAAATTTATGCTTTAAAATGCTACCTTCCAATTTTACTATTTTTACATGACCTTATGCTACTCTGCTTTCCATGTAAATTACCCTCTTAAAATGACAACAGCTAAAAGGTGGTAGACACTTTATAATTTAATACATAAACATGGATGCAATTTTCAAAGAAAACATGATTATTTTGACAATGTGGTATAAAAGTGGAGATTTTTCCCTAATTTTTACAAATATGATTAACTATTTCTTACTGTTTTTGTGAACAAAACTTTGCTCAATCTTGTCAAGCTTCAGCAGATACTAAATAATCTTACAACAAAAATAAATAATTGCTTACCTGAACAGTTACATTGTTGAGAATTTTGGAGACGTCTCCAATAAATGCCTTGCAGTCACTGCAATCATCTCCAAGTGTTGTCTGAAATATTAAACAACCAATCAATTCAGAGTCGAAAAATGGTTCTCAAAAGTATGCAATTACAAAGCCTTAGCCATAATAAAACCAATGTGGGGACATGACTCTAAGAAAGAACCAATGTGGGACATGACTCTAAGAAAGAGCCAATGTGGGACATGACTCTAGGAAAGAACCAATGTGGGACATGACTCTAAGAAAGAAACAATGTGGGTCATGACTCTAAGAAAGAACCAATGTGGGACATGACTCATAAGAAAGAACCAATGTGGGACATGACTCATAAGAAAGAATAAATGTGGGACATGACTCATAAGAAAGAATAAATGTGGGACATGGCTCTAAGAAAGAACCAATGAGGGACATGACTCTAAGAATGAACCAATGTGGGACATGACTCTAAGAAAGAACCAATGTGGGACATGACTCTAAGAAAGAACCAATGTGGGACATGACTCTAAGAAAGAACCAATGTGGGACATGACTCAAAGAAAGAACCAATGTGGGACATGACTCAAAGAAAGAACCAATGTGGGACATGACTCTAAGAAAGAACCAATGTGGGACATGACTTTAAGAAAAAACCAATGTGGGACATGACTCTAAGAAAGAACCAATGTGGGACATGACTCTAAGAAAGAACCAATGTGGGACATGACTCAAAGAAAGAACCAATGTGGGACATAACTCTAAGAAAGAACCAATGTGGGACATGGCTCTAAGAAAGAACCAATGTGGGACATGACTCTAAGAAAGAACCAATGTGGTACATGACTCAAAGAAAGAACCAATGTGGGACTTGACTCATAAGAAAGAACCAATGTGGGACATGACTTTAAGAAAGAACCAATGTGGGACATGACTCTAAGAAAGAACCTATGTGGGACATGGCTCTAAGAAAGAACCAATGTGGGACATGACTCTAAGAAAGAACCAATGTGGGACATGACTCTAAGAAAGAACCAATGTGGGACATGACTCAAAGAAAGAACCAATGTGGGACATGACTCTAAGAAAGAACCAATGTGGGACATGGCTCTAAGAAAGAACCAATGTGGGACATGACTCTAAGAAAGAACCAATGTGGGACATGACTCAAAGAAAGAAGCAATGTGGGACATGACTCAAAAGAAAGAACCAATGTGGGACATGACTCTAAGAAAGAACCAATGTGGGACATGACTCTAGGAAAGAACCCATGTGGGACATGACTCTAATAAAGAAACAATGTGGGACATGACCCTAAGAAAGAAACAATGTGGGACATGACTCTTAAGAATGCATATTAATGATAAGCATATGGTTTTTCATCCCTTTTTAAAGTATGAGTGGCACATCTGAACAAGCTGTAATAGTTTAATCCTCACAATGTTAGTTAAAATCAAATCCATCCAAGCCATTAGGCTCATAGGGACGGTGCTTATCCCCAGTTTTGCATGGCGCATGCAGATGACAGAAATGACTCTCCTTGACGGAACGCCAGTCCATCGCATGTTATTCCCCAGCAATGCTGGTACTCGTACCCTAAGTGGAGCTGAGGCATGCGGGATAAAGTGCCTTGCTCAAGGACACAACATAGCTGCTTGACAGGGAAACAAACCAGGTACTTCTCATTCTTAACACAGATTCCCCACAGTGCCAGAGCCACCTTGGTTACCTGGTGCATCTTATCACAATTCTGGAGAAAAGGCATGTATGAACCAAAATTATTTTCACCTTTGTAAGAGAGAACTTACCTTTAATGGAAGGGTTTGCTGGGATGCCGTGCAGAAGCCAATATCAGAGCAAATTGCTTTGGGGTTCTAATAAATAAAAGAAAAAGTTGTCTCAAGTCTCAAACTTAAAAGCAGACATGAATACATACATATCATGAAAACTGGTGGCAATGTCTAACAAATACTACACTGTGCTGTAAACTGTATAGATAGTAACTATCCAAGCTTTTTAAAACATAATTTAATGTGGCTGTTTTGTGGGGTTTAATGGCACCACAACAGCGATGGTTCAATTGTGCCGAAGAGATTAGATTATGTCCAAGGTGAAAAAAAGAGGTTGAGCAGGAGGGCGGGGAGGAGAGGTTTAGATGTAGTTATAGTAGTTGGTGTAATATAAGGACAGGATTTTTTAAGAAAAGTTTTTGTGGAAGAGCTCAGCAATGGTAAATTTCATGTTACAGAAATATCAAACATGAGCATGAATATCTTTTTCATATCAATCCAAAATTGATCCTAGAATTATCTTAAAGGGAGAACAGTCTACGAAATTAACTCAACCTCTTTAATCCCTGCATTACAAAGTAGTAACAATATTCTTGAATTTGACAAAATGACTTTCTCATTTGAAACAAGATAAGTACTAACGACAAGTAGCAAATTTGGGCTCCTTTAGTAGCATATCAAATTCACAACAGACCAACCTTTCACATCGCTACAAAGTTAATTTCACTTCAACGAAAATAAAAGTAAATAGATTTATATCTTCCCCGAGATTCTTACCAGGTACTGGAGCAGAAGGTTGATGACGAGTGGTCCGTACTGTGAGACGTATTCCTTGCATTGAGGTCCAAGTGACCCGAGGTCATTACACACCATCTCAATCTCCTGAAGGATTTGTTGCTGAGGAGAAAGAAGATTGATCTTATAATGTCTTAAGACTGCTTACCAAGTTTTGAAGGAGGTAGTGCAGAGCAATGGCACCATAATCCGTGACATATGCCTGGCACTCTGCCTCCAAAGGGCCGAGATCGGCACACAGTAATGCTAAATCTACAATGATCTTATTCTGCAGAGGCAATGATGAGAGTCATTCAACAATTCATTCTTGTGAAAAATGAAAATATCTAGTTACCAGGGCTCAAAGAATCACCCACCCAGGTGCCTGGGATAATTCAAAATTTGAATGGGCAATCAGCTCTTGTTGAAAGCATTTCTCTGCTGGACAATTTAAAATCCCATGTTTTTTTTTCAAATCATCACCGAAAAAAATAATCATTTCTAAACAAGCAGAAAGTAATACCTCTTCATTTTCTCATGTATTACCACTAATTTAATTTTTTCTCTGCAACGTGTTTTGCAAAGTAATAATGAAGTTTTAATAATTTTTCTTCTTCAAAATACCAGTTTCTCGATTCATATGCAGTTTCATCACAACATTATAATGTCTATTTTCAAAGAAAATAATTCATTTTTGAAACATTATAATAGGAATAATAATATGAATAATAATAATAATAATAATAACAATAATAATAATATGAATAATAATATGAATAATGATATATGAATAATATGAATAATAGTATGAATAATATGAATAATAATATAAATAAGAATAATATGAATAATAATATGAATATGAATATCGTATGGGCCCTGTATTACTCCAGTGACACCACAAATTTTGCATAAATGAATAAATGAAAAAATCTCTGCTGTATCATGATGACAACATGATTCTTTTTTGAAACATTTCAAGACTTGTGCTCAGAGATGAAGGGGATGACAGTCATGTAGAAGTAGAAATATCTATCCAGTATTAGTACACCTTTAAGATAATTACACATCATGGTGAAATTCCCCCCTAAATAAATTCTTGATTCTTATGCAATTACAGCAACATTAATGTCTGCTTTTGAAGAAAATAGTACTATGAGTATCGTAAATCCTTTGTCAACCCTTGTGACTTCACGCAATGAATGGAAAAAATCAATCAAGTGTATCATAATGACAACTAATCTTTTTTTTATTTTATTATGATTTCCTCAATTAATCGCCATAAGCATTATGATCAAGAAGCCACATCGAAATTGTGTCCAAAACACCCAATCATTAAAGAAAACTGGCCTGGTTATCAAGCTACGTACCCCCGCTTCCAATTTCCATTACTTGCTTACTCTCCTATTAAATTATAGGATACAGTTTCCAAGCTCCGCGACGTGATTCACGCTTAAGTGATTAAACTTATACCTGCTTTGATGTTGTCCCGATCCAGGTATACCTGCTTTGATGTTGTCCCGATCGGGGTATACCTGCTTCATGTTGTCCCGATCGGGGTATACCTGCTTTGATGTTGTCCCGATCGGGGTATACCTGCTTTATGTTGTCCCGATATCCCAACATCGTTAGGCAGGTATACCCTAATAAGGACAACATTAAGCAGGTATATCCCAATCAAGACAACATTAAGCAGGTATACCCCCAATTAGGACAACATCGAGCAGGTATAACCCCAATCAAGACAACATCGAGCAGGCATACCCCGATCAGGACAACATCAAAGCAGGTGTATCCCGATCGGGACAACATTAAGCTGGTATACCCCTAATTAGGACAACATCAAGCAGGTATACGCCCAATTAGAACAACATCGAGCAGGCATATCCCAATCAGGACAACATGAAGTAGGTATACCCCGATCGGGACAATATCAAAGCAGGTATATTCCGATCGGGACAAAATCACATTAAGCAGGTATATCCCAATCAAGACAACATCAAAGCAGGTATACCCCGATCGGGACAACATTAAAGCAGGTATACCCCGATCGGGACAACATCAAAGCAGGTATACCCCAATCGGGACAACATCAAAGCAGGTATACCCTGATCGGGACAACATCAAAGCAGGTATACCCTGATCGGGACAACATCAAAGCAGGTATACCCCTATCGGGACAACATCAAAGCAGGTATACCCTGATCGGGACAACATCAAAGCAGGTATACCCTGATCGGGACAACATCAAAGCAGGTATACCCTGATCGGGACAACATCAAAGCAGGTATACCCCTATCGGGACAACATCAAAGCAGGTATACCCCGATCGGGACAACATCAAAGCCGGTATACCCCGATCGGGACGACATCAAGCAGGAATACCCCAACTAGGACGACATCAAGCAGGAATACCCCAACTAGGACGACATCAAGCAGGAATACCCCAACTAGGACGACATCAAGCAGGAATACCCCAATTAGGACATACTCTCAATTAGGACAATGTAGTTAAACAGGCATACTCTCAATTAGGACAACGTAGTTAAACAGGCATACTCTCAATTAGGACAACGTAGTTAAACAGGCATACTCTCAATTAGGACAACGTAGTTAAACAGGCATACTCTCATTTAGGACAACGTAGTTAAACAGGCATACTCTCAATTAGGACAACGTAGTTAAACAGGCATACTCTCAATTAGGACAACGTCATTAAACAGGCACTCTCAATTAGAACGTCCTTAAACAGGCATACCCTTAATTAGGACAACATTGTTAGGCAAACATACCCCAATTAGGACATCATTAGGCAGGTTTACCCCAATTAGGACAACATTAGGCAGGTATATTCCAATTAGGACAACATTAAGCAGGTATACCCCCAATTAGGACAACATCGAGCAGGTATACCCCCAATTAGGACAACATCGAGCAGGTATACCCCCAATTAGGACATCAAGCAGGTATACCCCCAATTAGGACAACATCGAGCAGGTATACCCCGATCGGGAGGACATCAAGCAGGAATACCCCAATTAGGACAACATCGAGCAGGTTTTACCCCCAATGACAACATCGAGCAGGTATACCCCGATCGGGACAACATCAAAGCAGGTATACCCCGATCGGGACAACATCAAAGCAGGTATACCCCGATCGGGAGAACATCAAAGCAGGTATACCCCGATCGCGACAACATCAAAGCAGGTATACCCCGATCGGGACAACATTAAAGCAGGTATACCCCGATCGGGACAACATCAAAGCAGGTATACCTTGATTGGGACAACATCAAGCAGGTATACCTTGATTGGGACAACATCAAGCAGGATTACCCTAATTAGGACGACATCAAGCAGGATTACCCCAATTAGGACGACATCAAGCAAGAATACCCCAATTAGGACGACATTAAGCAGGAATAACCCAATTAGGACGACATCAAGCAGGAATACCCCAATTAGGACAATATCATTAGGCAGGTATACCCCAATTAGGACAACATCATTAGGCAGGCAGGTATACCTAATTAGGACAACATCATTAGGTAGGCAGGTATACCCAATTAGGACAATATCATTAGACAGGTGTACCCAATTAGGACATTAGACAAGTATACCCCATTAAGGACAACACCATTAGACAGGTATACCCTAATCAGAATACCAATAGGCAGGTATACCCCAATTAGGACATCATTAGACAGGTATACCCCCAATTGGGACATTATTAGACAGGTATACCCACAATTAGGACATAATTATACAGGTATACCCCAATTAGGACATCATTAGACAGGCATACCCCCAATAAGGACATCATTAGACAGGTAAACCCCAATAAGGACAACTTGTCAATGCGGCGTCAAGATCATCATGAGGAACCTTTTAATCATTACGTTATCAAAATGAAGAAGTTTCCATGGCAATATTAACAAACTGTTTTTACTAAAGAGGTTTATACACAACTTACCTGGACAGTAACGTTGTTAAGAATCTTAGTGACATCTCCCACGAAAGCAGTGCAATCGGAGCACATATCACCAACAGAGTTCTGAAGGGGATTAAAAAAAACACTAAATCACTCACGTTCACAATTTTGTACTTATGATAGAATGGAAAATAATAATAAATATATAAGCACAAAGAAAGAAAATAAACCTGTTTCCCCCTTGCTGTGAAGGGCAGGTGTAAATACTCATAATTGGCTGAATTAAAAGCTTTTGAAATAAAATGTATTAAAGCAATTAACCATTCAAAATGATTGCAAGCACTAAAATATACAAAAAATATCATCTTTAAGTATCTCATTTTTATATAACTTCAACACTTCCCTCCTTACCTTCATAAGAGGGAGGACTGGCAAGAGGGGCGTCTTGCTGGAGCAGAATCCAAAGTCATCACAAATGGTTGTGGGATCCTGTAAAACATGGCCAGGTAGCACATCAGTAATATGAATAATTAATGAATCACAATAGACAAATATTAACAAAATACAGAAAGAAAAAATAATAATAGAAAATTTTAACATATGTTTATAGCTAGAGTTCTTTGCAAACTACACTTGAAATTAGTGAATTAATTTGGCGGCAAATACCAGTAGGTCCCAACCTTCTACATACAAGACTCTCAACAAAACCTAATCTATTCGGAAAACGTAACACTAATATGAGTCCGTCTTTAAAAAAACTTAAATGGGTAATAAAAAGTAAGATTATCCATTAACTCAAAACAAAAAATCAGCCTATTTTGCTCATAGCACAATTTAAAAGTTTAAATTGTCAAAAATCGTTCCCGCAAATTTCAACCGGAGTTTTATTTTCCAAATCGTTTTTCTGACACTTTAATTTTTAAATTGTACTATGAAAAAAATTTGATTATTTGCAATAATAAGTAGAAAAACCCATTCCTTTACAAATATTTAAAATCTTTGTGATATCAAGACTTATAAACTTGCATCATTTTGAGTAACAATAATTTCTGTCTACTCACGATATACTGAGAAAGAAGTTGAAGAACAAGAGGGCCATATTCCTGAATGTACAAGGTGCACTGGTCCTGGAAACTGCCAAAATACTTGCATACGATAGTTAAGTCCTTCAAGAACATTTTCTGCAGGTGTAACGGAAAAGGGTATTCAACGTCAGGTTGGTTGGTGGGTGGTTTAAAGACACCACGATAGCTATGGTCAAGTTGCGCCAGAAAGATTAGATTAGATGAGGAAAAAATGACAGTGTGCTGTGTGCCGAGTTGGAATTAATCATAAAATTTGCCACGATTCTGAATAAAGGTAGAAAAATCTTTCCACGAAATATTGTGACAGAAATAATATCAGTGTAGTAAATACATCTTTATATGCTTTCACAATTTAATTTACTATGCATTGCACAATTACATGGCGGACGTTTTTAGAGCTCATATTTACCACGTATACTGTTGCTCACTCAATAAAATCTATAAAAAGAATTGATTATCTTTTTAATGAAAAAAAGTTCTCCCACAAATCGACCTACAGTTATAACTGCCCGAACCATAGATTTTCCACGTCTGACTGTGTGGAGGGTTTAACCCTTACTCTACCAGGGCTTTGAAAAATGTGAGCCCAATTTTCGTAACTTTTTTTTTTCATATGCATTTTTGACAACTTTTTTTCATTTTCGTTTCTTACAAGACAAGCTAAGATATTTATCTTTTGAGTAACGAAAGCTAAAGTAGGAAAATTTGGACAAAAATATGTAAATGAGGCAATTTGGGGATAGATTTGGTTAACAAATGGGTCAATATTTACACAAGTATAACTTCTTGTCAATATTGAAACAGAGATTTGTGTTACATATTTAGATTCTTTATAAAATTTCCTTTCCAATGATGCTAATCTACAATTTTTAGAAAGAAGGGAAAGATGAAAAAATACCAAAAATGATTTTAGTCAAATGACCCCTAAAAACCGCAGCAGAAAAATTATAATGCAGTAGTCTTGGTGAGACTCAAACCTGGTGCTCTCGGGTGCTAGTTGCGTTCATATCCACTACACTATGTAGTCATTGAAAATGATGTGGTGAAATTTAATCATTACAGAAGAGGACCCAAATAGAGGGAGTATGCCTTTATTTATTTATCAAATGAAAGGAAATTGCAAGCAGTTTCAAAAAGCATGTGCAATGCATGGTTTTGGTACACAACTTTTTTGAAAAAATAGGGTCAAAAATGACAGAAATTCATGAAATTTTGAAGAAATTTCTCCAGAACAAAAGATTGCAGGTAGGATTATAAAAATTAGACCCGAAATCAATAATATCATGTCTTATGACTTGCGTGTTTGATTTTGAAGCAAAAATGTGATCTTGAAGTTATTGTAAGATTTAAAAAAAAAAACATTTTTGGTCAATTTTTTTAGCATTTTTTTACCCATTTTCAAGCTACTTTTTCTCAAAATTCTGTAATATGACTCCTATAAAAAAGTTACATTTTGTGAAAGAAATATCCGAGTACTTTAAAATGATACCAAGATTACTCCTATAGGACTTTAGTAAAGTCCCTATTTCATTTTTTAGAAAAAGGTGGTTTGAAAACTCTGACGTGGTAGAGTAAGGCTTAAGATGGTCATACTTTGTTGCAGTAGTTGTTGGGATGAAGGAAGGTGAGAATATTTGGGGTGGGTTATCATGAGATATTTGCATACCATGGGCAAGTCCTTCAACAATAATGGGCAAGTTGTACCAGAGAGATTAAATGTTCTCCGAAAAAGAAATAAAAAGGTGAAAGCGTGACTGAACAGGAGTAAAGATGGAGGTAAGATGTGATAGTATATGTTGTGAAACAGGGAGAGAATATTTTGGGGTGGCTTATTGTGGAAGAGATCAGTGATGGTGTTGAAGGGGTTGAGGGATACAATGGGAGAGTGAGGAGGGAGCAGTCTATATACAATGTGTTTGACAATGCATTATGGGTAAAAATATTAAGCACATGTTGACATTGAAAGCGAAATCTCTAGAAAAAAGAACAACCTTTCATTACCAACGTTTCCAAATAAACCATCAGATTTTTATCAACAATTCAATTCGATGTATGTACTGTAAAGAGCAATGGAATGTTACCTGAATGGCTGGATCGGTGAAAATGGCATCAATATCCTTGATTGCCATCTTGCAATCGCTGCAAATATCGTTGGGAGCAGATGGAAGAGATGTCTAAGAAACAAAAAAGAGACAAAATGTATATGAGGAATCAAATACTTATTAATTTATTTTTTAACGGCTGTGATGATCAGAAAGTCAGTCGTGCAACTGAAGTGTTGAGGTTAAGAATTGGTAAGGGGTTAGTTTAAAAAAAAAAGTAGTCTTAATTTAATATTTTTTTTGGGGGGAAGGGTTACATGAAAGGACAGGTGCGGGTTGGTATGATATGTGGCTGTAATAGTGAATATTTTGAAGAAGCTCTCCCATTTACCACTTTTGATTGAAGACGTCCAAGATTAAACGGATGATATTGATACAGTACAGATTAGTCTTTGAATATTGCAGGTAGAAGAATGATGCGTTCGTTACTTTCAAATTGAGTCAGAAATAGTTTTTTGAAAGTGAATTTACTTCAAAGGAGATAATATTTCTTTGTTTAGTGCATTAAACCTCTGACAAGTCAAGTTGACACACTAAATTTGCATTTTGTTCTGTTCAATAAAAGAGTACAAATAAAGGTTCATTTCTAAAGGTTGTGAGTGACAATACATTGTTCAAACGTTATATCACAATTTTTTATCCTTTGTACTTTCTAAGACGTTTACTTTCATAACACTGATATACCTTTTAAGCATTTTCTGCACATTCACTATGCAGAAGTTTCACAAAAATAATTTCATGTAGTCACATAGTTGTTGACATGCGCCAGTGGCAAAAATAAACCCATCTGACTAAGCTTGGAATGGAGGCACAAACCTCACTGAGATCCAATTAAATAAGAGTTGAAGAGTAACTTCTTACCTTGATCAAAAACTTGGTAAGCATCTTTATGGCGCTACCTGAGCAAAAGCCTATATCTCCACAGATGGCAGTAGGATCCTACAAAATTAAATTCAGAAAAAAAGATCCAAATTTTCAATTACACAAAACAAACTTTCACTAATACTTATAGTAATCATTTTATATAGCGCCCTTTCTATACAAGTATATTCAATAGCGCTTTACAAACATCGGAGCTTTAGAATAAGGGAGAGCTGCCCAAAAGGTGCATCATCCATCCATTAGCTCAGGGAAGTGAATAACACCGCGTTTTCACGAATAGTGTTCAGTGTACCAGGTTAGGTGTGACTGTCCTAGCATCAGGACTGGCGGCTTAACGTCCCTTCCGATGGATGGCGAGCGCCATTCAACCATTGCCACTTCTCTCAACAGCTGAATGAGGAGCAGGAGCTGCAAACAAGCACTTCCGCTTTGATAATTGGCTATCTGTCTGCATAGCTGTGATCGGGTTAGACATGACCAGGTGCATGGTTGCGCTTTACCAAAATCTAAAATCAAAGAATACACTGCAAAACAGGGGGTGAAAGGAGATTTATTAAATAT
This sequence comes from Chiridota heheva, assembly GCA_020152595.1. Lineage (NCBI taxonomy): Eukaryota > Metazoa > Echinodermata > Holothuroidea > Apodida > Chiridotidae > Chiridota > Chiridota heheva. The sequence continues at coordinate 1,141,030 of JAIGNY010003096.1, forward strand.
GACATTTTGAAGAAGTCTAATTTTATCATGATGAAGAAGCAGGAGTGATAATTTCATCTACTACAAAAGGTCATTTAATTCTAAGGTAACATATCAATACAAAAACTAGATATATCTTTCAAAAGTTTCATTAATGCTCTTTTCATCAACTACCAGCAACATTAAAAAAATCACATTTGAAATCTCCCAAGATCCTTACCAGGTATTGGAGCAGAAAGTTGATGACGAGTGGTCCGTACTGTGAGACATATTGCTGGCACTGAGGTCCAAGTGACCCGAGGTCATTGCACACCATTTCAATCTCCTGAAGGATTTTTTGCTGTGCGAAAATGATATTTAAAATATGAAGCATTCGATAAAGGGATACGTGTATGGATGTGAGGGGCACCATTAAGCTAAACTGCTTTAAATCAAACACTTTTAAGTAGAACAATTTTTAGCAGAAATAGAAAATCTCTTCAATTACAGTCAATCACTTTTTCTATTAAAATTAGATAATAGCAGTAATTAGAAAGTAATTAACAGTAATAAGAAAGTAATTAACAGTAATAAGAAAGTAATTAAGAGTAATAAGAAAGTAAATTAGATATCAGTCTCCAAATACACACAATATTCCTGCAACTTTGAGCAGCCAAAATTAGGAAACTTTTCAAAATACTCAAAATTTAAATTTTGTACTGATGGGGTTTCTATACATCCACAGATCTTTAACCCTTAAAAGCTCCACGTGTTCAAAACGTGACTGCAATTTTTCTGAACTTTCTTTTTTTCTAAAATAATTTTCCCAACTTTCCTTTCCTTTTCTATGACTACAAGTTTGGTTTATATGAATGCTAAGACAATACATTTTTCAATAAAAGATTCAAAATAAATAAAATATTGCAACATAAATATAAAAATTTGCAAATTTTAGGTAAAATTAGATCAAAATTGCTCAATTTTTTTGAGCTTGTATTATTTTTTTGTAAATAATGAAAATGGAGGATTTATTTTTACATATTTAGATGTTTGTGAAATTTCCTTTCCATTGATACCAGTCTAAATTTTTTGCAAGAACAAAGAAAATTAACCCCAAAAAATAATCACCCCTGTATTTACTCCCGAAAAACAAAGCTGCACATGGGGTCCTTACGTGAACTTCTCACATGTTTACCGCTACACCACATGCCTATGAATACAATGCGGATTTGTTTTAATACTATATTTTGGTGTGAACAAAGAAGGTAGTTGCTCTTTTTTTGTTTTCAATTGAAAAAGTGTGAGTTTTTTATTCTGGCAATATTTTTTTGCATAGACCAGTTGCAGTATTGCAATCAGGAACTACAACTTTTGTCAAAAATTGGTCTCAAAAAGGACAAAAATTGATGTCTTTGACAGTTTCTCACGGGTTTTTAGGAGAAAGCAAGGTCTGGAAGTATGGCAAGAAAGTTTTAGAAAAAAACTAATCCTTTTTAGTTAAATTTTGTGCATTTTTTAAATTTTCTCTTTTCAACCCATGTTTTCTCAAAATTCTTTAACATAACCCTCATCAAAAAGTTAATTTTCTTAAAGAACTATTCAAGCTCTTTCAAATGATACCAGGATCACTACGGTGGGGCTATTTAACAAAGCAAAATAATTTTTTGAAAAGTGCATGTCCAAACCAGTCGTGCCACAACTGATTGAGCATTTAAGGGTTAAGTTGATTTCAATAGCTCCTATGTTTAACTATTTACTCTTATATCTGCATATCATGCTATACTATGTCATAGTATCCTTCAGATTATTTTTTGCATTTGCAACACACTGTGTAATCCCTGGTGCCCTCCATAAATGTTGTAAGCCACAACTCTCCTACTTTCTTACAAAGCGCAGAACATTGTAATGGGGTAGGAGGGAGAAATGAAGCTGAAATTATATCAGTGATTTGTCCCAACCCTTTTGATCAGTGATTTGTCCCAACCCTTTTGATCAGTGATTTGTCTTAACCCTTTTGATCAGTGATTTGTCCAAACCTTTTTGATCAGTGATTTGTCCCAACCCTTTTGATCAGTGATTTGTCCCAACCCTTTTGATCAGTGATTTGTCTTAACCCTTTTGATCAGTGATTTGTCCAAACCTTTTTGATCAGTGATTTGTCCCAACCCTTTTGATCAGTGATTTGTCCCAACCCTTTTGATCAGTGATTTGTCCCAACCTTTTTGATCAGTGATTTGTCCCAACCCTTTTGATCAGTGATTTGTCCCAACCCTTTTGATCAGTGATTTGTCCCAACTCTTTCGATTAGTAATTTTTCCCAACCCTTTTAATCAGTGATTTGTTCCAACCCTTTTGATCAGTGATTTGTCCCAACCCTTTTGATCAGTGATTTGTCCCAACTCTTTTGATCAGTGATTTGTCCCAACCCTTTTGATCAGTGATTTGTCCCAACCCTTTTAATCAGTGATTTGTCCCAACTCTTTTGGCCACGAATGTCTGATGCCTGTACAAAGTATATGGGAGTAATAAGTATAGAACTAGGGTAATGCAAATAATATTAGAGCAATGTTTTGCAGGGAATGGTTAGCACAAAAGAGGATGGTAAAACAGAACTGGGGGCAGCTGCAGGAATGCAGAACATGAATATAATTGGCAAGAATCCCCATCCCCTCATTCAATGTTGTAAGTCATCATTAGTTGTTCTGTTCCTTAAAGTTTCAAACAGTCAGACCTGACCTGATATATAAGCAGGTCGGGTCAGACTCTTCCTCTTTATTTTCTTTATTCTGAAAACCACAAGTAATTAGTTTGTTTGTTTGTTTGTTTGATGAGGGCTTAACGGCACCACAACAACAAGGGTCAAATTGTGCCTGAGAGGTTAAATTATTCTAGAGGTAGGAAGGAAAGAAAACAGGGGGAGAATGAGAAAAATACAAGAACAAAAAGTCAGAAAGCTGGGATCAAGAGAGGAGGTGCATGGGTGAAAAAAGTAGAGGGGGGTGGGGGGGGTGGAAGAGGAGGAATAAATATGGTTGTAGAGGGAAGCAAGATGAGGGAAGGAGATAATTTTATCCAGAGGGTTTTCTTTGAAGAACTCGGCAATTGAGTTGTAATTCGGATCAAATTTCTCTTATTAATGGCTCCATTGTATTCGTTCTCTGTTGGTCCTGGGTTGTTGTGGAAGTTGGTGTTGAGTATCATAATAGCAATAGATGAAGTCCTTATTGTGTGGTTGTGTGGTTATTTTAATTAAGATAAGTGGCCTTATCATTTGCTACAGTTAAGTTTGTGGTTATAATTTGTTGTAACAAATTTTAAGGAGAAGACCAAGTCATAATAATTTCCCTACTTTCTTGCATATCACAAAACAATGAAAGGGAGCATGAGGGGAAAATGTAAATGAAATTATTTAAATGATTTTGTTGTAAAACTTTTGGCCACGATTGTAGGCATCAATTTCCCACCTGTACAGTCACGTTGTTCAGAATCTTTGACACATCACCGATGAAGTTCTTGCAATCTGTGCACATATCAGCACCCTGTGGGAATGTGAAATAATGTGGTAAAGATTATGGAGAGGTGACAACACTTGAGCTTACATAAAAGTAGCAAATTAGCAGAAGGTTTCAACAAAATACAATGGAATTTGTCAATTTCACAGCATTTTTAATTTTAAAGCCTTATTATAATCAATTATGCAAATTTTCACAGCATTTTGAATTCTAAGGCCTTATTATAATATATTATGCAAAATGTATTCAACTTTGTAACATCACAAAGAGGAAATCTCCTTATGTTAACTTATTTTTAGAAAATGTGCAAATTTCCACAGCATTTTATTTTAGGCCTATTATAATAAGTTAATTCATTCAAATTTTGTGACACCACAAAGATGATATTTCTCAACTTATTGTTATTCATTCGCCTATGTCACTTGAATTGTAGCAATCGAATATGGTTCCACATATATTTCCTTTTGTACGCAATTCAAATGTGATAATGACATATCATGCATGACGTTGTTCAGGATTTTTTTGTTATCACGCAAGAAGCAAAATCAATATAACCAACATATCTTGACAGCACACTTTAGTCCTCAGAATGCCTTATTTAGATGTGCTCAGAATGCCTACTTCCAAAATACATGCCTACTTTAGATATCCTCACAATGCCTACTATAGATATCCTCACAATACCTGCTCAAATATCCTCAGATAGCCTATTTTGTCTCAGAATGCCTACTTTAGATATCCTCACAATGCCTGTTTCAAATGTCCTCAGATAGCCTGTAATGCCTATTTTAGATGTCTCAGAATGCCTACTTTAGATATCCTCACAATGACTGCTTTAAATGTCCTCAGATAGCCTAATTTAGATGTCTCAGAACTCCTATTTTAGATGTCTCAGAATGCATACTTTAGATGTCCTCAGAATGCCTACTTTAGATGTCCCCAGAATACCTACTTTAGATGTCCCCAGAATGCCTACATAATGCAAATTCTGTAACAATAATCAACACATACTTACAACAATAGATTTGACAATGAATGTTCTCACGTAGTCCACTTTGTTTGCGCTGCAGAACCCGATGTCCCCACAAATGGCCGTAGGATCCTGAAAAATGTCAGAAAGGTTTCTTTTAATCATTCAAAAATCTATGAAAATGTAGACAATTCATTTTGCAGCAATTTTACCTTTCTTAGTTCAGATCTGTAAGAATTTCTTAAAATAACACATGTTTGTTTAGTTTGTTTGTTTGATAAGGGCTTAATGGCACCACGGCAACGAGGCTTAAATTGTGCCTGAGAGGTTAGATCATTCTAGAGGTAGGAAGGAAAAAAACAGGGGGAAATTGGAAGAAATACAAGAACTAAAAGTCAGAAAGCTGGGATCGAGAGAGGTGCTTGGGTGAAGAAAAACAAAGTAGAGAGAGGGGGTGGAAGAGGAGAATTAAATATGGTTGCAGAGGGAAGCATGATGAAGGAAGGAGATAATTTTATCTAGAGGGTTTTTCTGAAAGAACTCGGCAATTGAGTTGTGGGGAGCGAGGGAAGCTCTGGGAAGGTTGTGCAGGGGGCAAGCAAAGAGAACGTGATGGTCTTTGAGGGTGCAATGGCAATTTTTGCAGAAGGGTTGGGGAGCCAATAAGGAGATGGGAGTAAGTGAGGTGGGTGTGACCTATTCTAAGATGGGTAATATGAACATTGTCGACATGAGAGAGGTTTGTTTAGAAGATATGAGCCAAGTTATGTTTGCGTGTGATGTGATGCATGCAAGAATTCTAATGTACCCCAAGGATAACACTTCTTCTGGTCTTTTTAATTCCTTTTAATCAATTACAATTCATATTGCATAATTGTATTGCAGAATAATTTAGATAGCCCAAAAGAAAAGAAAAGGCCTTTCAATGGACTTGCTTGGTAATATATCACATATTTAAAAAAAACAGAAGATTCAATAGTATTTCCATTATTTGTCAAATTGGTCCTAATGTGTGAAGTTCCCGGGGTACTTTCTTGTTTGACGATCTTCATTCCCATTTCACCATCTTTATCCCCATTTCACCATTTTCATCCCCATTTCACCATCTTCATCCCCATTTCACCATCTTCATCCCCATTTCACCATCTTCATCCCCATTTCACCCCCATTTCACCATCTTCATCCCCATTTCACCATCTTCATCCCTATTTCACCATCTTCATTCCCATTTCACCATCTTCATCCCCATTTCACCATCTTCATTCCCATTTCACCATCTTCATTCCCATTTCACCATCTCCATCCCCATTTCACCATCTTCATCCCCATTTCACCATTTTCATCCCCATTTCACCCCCATTTCACCATCTTCATCCCCATTTCACCATCTTCATCCCCATTTCACCATTTTCATCCCCATTTCACCATCTTCATCCCCATTTCACCATCTTCATCCCCATTTCACCCCCATTTCACCATCTTCATCCCCATTTCACCATCTTCATCCCCATTTCACCATTTTCATCCCCATTTCACCATCTTCATCCCCATTTCACCATCTTCATCCCCATTTCACTATCTTCATCCCCATTTCACAATCTTCATCCCTATTTCACAATCTTCATCCCCATTTTACCATCTTCATCCCCATTTCACGATCTTTATCCCCATTTTACCCCCATTTCACTATCTTCATCCCCATTTGCAACAAATAAGCAAAGACAATTGTATAAATAAAACAGAGATACTGAATGATCAGTACAGTGATAATGATAAAGCATCTAGTAATCTCAGAAAGGTGAAAAACTTGTGTGTTTTTACTCTCTCTCATGAATTCCAAAAATGCAAAGCTAAGACCATAGATCTTACCAGGTATTGGAGCAGAAAGTTGATGACAAGTGGTCCGTACTGTGAGACGTATTCCTTGCATTGAGGTCCAAGTGACCCGAGGTCATTGCACACCATCTCAATCTCCTGAAGGATTTGTTGCTACAATAAAAAGGTTGGGAAACATCTTTAGGTAATATACTTCAAAATCACAAAGATTGAAACATGCTAATAACACCATATTTCAGACTAGTTAATACTAAAACTTTCTTAAGTTAGAAGTTAATGGACATCAAAGTTTGTTTTATGCAATATGATTGGACAAAGAGGCCACACCCCTAATTTACCTTGTACGTTAACCTGGGACAAATGAACCTTTAATATAAATCCATCATACAGAGTTATTCTACTTTTTCTTCAGGGAGTTTTTTATCTAGCTTACTTTTGGTGATTAATTCTCGTTTTTATTCATCTTTTAAAGGAAATTCTGCATATTGTTTTTTCTCCTTAATTTTAAATGTGAAAAATGTGCATAAACAGGGTCCATGGAACAGCTTGTCAAATATCACACAGAAAAAGAAAGTAGGGAGAGCTGTGTCATCTGAGTTTTAAATAATTCCCAAATACATGGTGGGTTGGTTGGTGGGTTTAAACGGCAGCACGACATTGATGGTCAAATTGTGCCAAAGATTTAGATTATGAGAGATGAAAAGAGTTTGAGAGGAGATAGTGAGGTGAGCAGGAGGTAGGAAAGGAGTGGTTGACACAACCAAAGTTAACATTTTAAACGTTGCTAAATTTGCAAAATAAATCATTGGGAGGAGTGCAGCAGCTCACCTGAACGGTGACGTTGTTAAGGATCTTCGCCACGTCGCCAATAAAGTTCTTGCAATCTGTGCATATGTCAGCAGTCTGATTAAAAAACAAAAGACATTTATATCAGGGTTTTCTATGAGGTACTGAATACGGATAATAATGAAAAATTATGGCAAAGAAAAGAAAGAGTTTACATTAAAGGAGACATAAAGTCTGACATAATCCTAAGATTATGTGCTGGAAATAAAAATGTGTCAACTTCAAACATGAGTGCTTGAGAAAGAAATAAGAAAGTTGTTTAGATTTCAATCTTCTATCATATGAAATACATGTATCAGACTTTATGTCTCCTTTAAAGATGGATAACTTGAGATAGGAATAAGATTTTGACTTGCTGTTTTTGGTAGTTGGTTTGAATTTTAATCTTCTATCATATGAAATAATGATTGTATCAGATTTTATGTCTCCTTTAAAGATGGATAAGTTGAGATAGGAATAAGATTTTGACTTGCTGTTTTTGGTAGTTGCTTTAGATTTCAATCTTCTATTATATGAAATAATGATTGTATCAGACTTTATGTCTCCTTTAAAGATGGATAACTTGAGATAGGAATAAGATTTTGACTTGTTGCTTTTGGTAGTTGGTTAAGATTTGTATCCTCTATCATATCATCCCTCCTTTCGCGTAGTGACGAAAGTACAAATAAAAATAACGACTGTGTGTCAATTCCAAATACTGGCGAATGTCTTTGTAACTAAAATAAACATTAAACAATAATAGATTCATTTCCATAGTAACGTGCAAATTGTTCACCATGTTCCTTCTTCAACGAGGTATTAGATTACTATTTTGCTCCTTAGAATCACAATCAAATGTATATCCAAATATTCACGAATCTTTAACCAAATTTTCTCAAAACCACCGTGGATTTCATACATTCATCACTACGTGAAAAGAGGGACGATATGATAGAAGATAAAAATCAACACCAACTACCGAAAACAGCAAGTCAAAATCTTATTCCGATCTCAAGTTATCCATCTTTAAAGGAGACATAAAGTCTAATACAATCATTATTTCATATGATAGAAGATTAAAATCTAAACCAACTACCAAACACAGCAAGTCAAAATCTTATTCCTATCTTTATCCAACTAAAGTCTAAAAATCATTATTTCAAGATTAAAATCTAAACCAACTACCAAACACAGCAAGTCAAAATCTTATTCCTATCTCAAGTTATCCATCTTTAAAGGAGACATAAAGTCTAATACAATCATTATTTCATATGATAGAAGATTAAAATCTAAACCAACTACCAAAAACAGCAAGTCAAAATCTTATTCCTATCTCAGGTTATCCATCTTTAAATGAGACCTAAAGTCTGTTACAATCATTATTTCATATGATAGTTTGAAGTTGACACATTTTTATATCTAGCACATGAACTAAGGTATTCATGTTTGATGTCAACACATTTTTATATCTATGATCGTACTAATGATTATGTCAGACTTTATGTCCCCTCTGTTTTCCATACATTACAAAGTATAGAAAAATAACATGTAAAAAAATTTGACATTCTGTGTATAGAAAGAGGTTTCATCTCGGCAAGATTTTACTTCAGATAGTAAATATCAAAAGTGAGGGAAGCATGATGAAGGAAGGAGATAATTTTATCCGGATGTTTTTTTTTTTTGGAAGAGCTCGGCTACTGAGTTGTGAACAGCGAGGGAAGCTCTGGGAAGGTTGTACAGGGGACAAACAAGGAGAATGTGATGGACTGTGAGGGTGCAATGACAATTGTTGCAGAGGGGTGGAGGGGGGAGGGGAGCAAAAAGTGTAGTAAAACTAAATTTTTGCGGAATAGAGTTGGTGCTGAAATTGTATTGATTAAGTGCTGTTGTTTTATTTACTGAAGGTAAAGACATGCGTGTTTCTTTTACAAAATATATTCATCTTGCAGTGGGAGTTGGTATGTAATGGCCTCCATATTTATCACAACGTTAACTTTATTTGTTCCAGCAAAGGAAACCCTAAGATCCAGCAATGAAACTCTGCCGTACTTGTCCGAGAACCAGAGTGTGGTCAGGTGACAGATCCTTCAATGTAGCTGCATATCACGAGTGGAATAAACTCCCTCTATTTATCATTTTGGAAACTTTTGTCCTTGAAAACTTGTCTTTTTTGTTTATATCATGTTTTGTTACTCGTTGTAAATTGTAAGCGCTTTTAGACTTCTTATAGGCAAAAGCGCACATTTAATCTTGTTGTAATGTAATGTCATTAAGAATTGTTGGCCCTTAGACCCCTCCAACCCGACAACCCTGATTTTCTCAAAATCAGGGGTAATCCACACCATTCAACCCGAGAGACTCTTCCAATTCATTGACTAGCATCCAGCTATTGTTACACCATACACAACACAGGGGTAATCTATACCTTCCTATCTGATAACATCCTCATAGTCTATTCACAGTTCACTTGTTAGCAACCAGCTACTGTTACACTGTACACAATAGGTCATTCATCTTGGGCTCAAGCTACACAACTGCTCTTCAGTGATACGAATCAGATTAGTCCTTGGCAGAGCCTAAACAATAATATACATTATATGCTTGGGAGGACTTTGTGCAAAATCCATGAATGATTGATGGACCAATCTTCGTAAGGATGGTTATTTCATCATGATGATAGTGCACCTACAATCACGGACAGCAGTCTTGCCACTTTTTCACTTTCCACCCTTATATATGCGTTTTGCAAGAAAAGATTTTTGTAATAAATCGGCAACACTGAAGAGGGGTATAATGCGATGAAAAAAAGTGCCAATTACTTTTGTCCGAGATTGTTGAAACAAACGATGAAATTACAGTCCTTCTATGGATGTGTAAAGGCACATATAATAGATTGTTGCATGTCCCAAGGCATTTATTTCATACCTTAGCACAAGCCAAGCAAGCTAAACATGAACTCACTTCACAAAGGTTGCCAAAAAATTGACAAAACAAGCCTATTTTACTTACAAGTCCTACTCGAACAACGGGCATGGGAGCATCATCCATACAGAAACCAATGTCAGAACAGATTGTATTGGGATCCTATGAAAATTATAAAAAGAAAATAGTAATTACTGTACATAGCAAGATGGAAGAAACAAATAAACATGATAGATGAACATAAAATATAGATGTAAAATAAACATGTAGGATGCAAAATAAACATGTAAGATGTAAAATAAACATGTGAGATGTAAATTAAAGTGTATGGTGAACATGTAAGATGTAAAATAAACATGCATGGTGAACATGTAAGATGTGAAATAAACATATAAGATGATCATGTGAGATGTAAAATAAGCATGTAAGATGAAAAATAAACATGCATGGCAAACATGTAAGATGTAAAATAAACATGTAGAATGAACTTTTAAGATGTAAAATAAACATGCAAGATGTAAAATAAACATGTATGGTGAACAGGCAAGATGCAAAATAAGCATTGTAATATGTGAAATAAAAATGATGTAAGATGTAAAATAAACATAAAATAAACACGCATGGTAACCATGTAAGATGTAAAATAACATTTAAGATGCCAAACAGACATGTTAAATGTACATGTAAGATGTACAATAAGCATGTAAGATGTAAAATAAACATGTAATATGTAAAATAAACATGCATTGCGAACATGTCAGATGTAATATAAGAATGTATGGTAAATTAGTAAGATGTAAAATAAACGTGCAAGATGTTAAATAAACATGCATGGTGAACATGCAAGATGTTAAATAAACATGCATAATGAACATGTAAGATGTAAAATAAACATGTAAGATGACCATGTAAGATGTAATATAAACATAAAAGAAATATGTAAGATGGGAAACAAACATGTCGGATGAGACTCTTTGTCATGGAATCAACCTGAGGACAATAGCTTGATCAAAGGTGAAAGGATTAAAAGGGTTATGGACAGGTAGAGAGGGTTATGGACAGGTAGAGAGGGTTATGGACAGGTAGAGAGGGTTATGGACAGGTAGAGAGGGTTATGGACAGGTAGAGAGGGTTATGGATAAGTAGAGAGGGTTATGGACAGGTAGAGAGGGTTATGGACAGGTAGAGAGGGTTATGGACAGGTAGAGATTTATAATTACCAAAAAGAGCTTATAATTATAAACAGTATAATCGTTAAATTACATCAAACGTTTCTCACATCAAACGTTTTTTTGTCTGTTTGTTTGTTTAATGAGGTCTTAACGGCACCACGACAACGAGGGTCAAATTGTGCCTGAGAGGTCAGATCATTCTAGAGGTAGGAAGGAAAGGAAACAGGGAGAGAATGAGAAAATTCAAGAACAAAAAGTCAAAAAGCTGTGATCGAGAGAGGAGGTGCATGGGTGAAACAAAAACAAAGTACAGAGGAGATGGAAGAGGAGAATTAAATATGGTTGTAGAAGGAAGCATGATGAAGGAAGGAGATTATTTTATCCGGAGGATTTTTCTGAAAGAACTCAGCAATTGAGTTGTGGGGAGGGAGGGAAGCTCTGAGAAGGTTGTACCGGGGGAAAGCAAGGAGGGTGAGGGTGCAGTGGCAATTGTGAGTTCTGGCTAATCAAAGTTTGAAGAATTTTCAATGTATGGAAAAAATGTGAGGTAAAAAATGGAGGACAGATCAAAATCATTGAATATATTTTATTCTTTAAATGTTTCGCCTGCCAAACTCACCACATAATGGAGAGATAATGGAGAGAGAAAGAAGTTGACGACAAGTAAACCATACTGTGCATGTCCCAATCGGTCATGGCATGCCACGACCGATTGGGATTCAAAGGGTTAACAGATCATTACAAGCATTCAATAGCTTCATTCTGCTCTTTTCATCACCTATCGAACCAATACCAATGACACAAAACAAGTTTGAAATCGTCTCGGAGATTCTTACCAGATATTGGAGCAGGAGGTTGATGACGAGTGGTCCGTACTGTGAGACGTATTCCTTACATTGAGGTCCAAGTGACCCGAGGTCATTGCACACCATCTCTATCTCCTGAAGGATTTGTTGCTGGAAATTAGGAGAAGCAAATTATTACATGATGATCATTACATAATAACTATTGGTAATTTATATGGTAAATTAGTAAGATGTGAACTAAACATAAGTAGATTATCATTTTCTTGAATAGTTTAGATATTCAAGAACACCTGCCCGATAAGGAAAGCAAAAATTTTCTAATATGTGTGATAAAACTATCACGGAAATAAGAAGTAAGACACTGACAGCAACATTTCCGACTGCCCTTCACATTTAGCATTAAAACCAAACCACAGCATTTAAATCTGCACTTTCACCAAACACTTTTCATTGTGCAACTTCTGACGAAGATAATAAATAGGTTCTATAAAATATCAAATTATAAATTTGATGAACTTTCAGTATCAAATCAATCAAATAAGAACCAAAAGTCATCCCCATCATAATCAATACATAAAAAATACATACAAATTTACAAAAGGCGAGACAGTTTCATAAAAGTAGCTAATCCCATAAAGTAATCTTAAAACAACTGAAAATGAAAATGAAGATTCTAATCAAACCATATTGACTTTAATAAATTCATTCTTTCTGTTTCAGGATTTGGAAATTACGATATAAAACTGCCACTATAGGCATTTTTACAAGTGTGTTAATATAAAAAATTTAAAAAAACTTTCCCAAGCAGGTCAACTTTAAGCTACATTGTTATACAGAGCTTTGAGTTTGTGTTGGCTCAAGTGGATCTAAAGTCCACAAATACCAGATTAAAGAAGTAGATTATAAAAAAACAGACTGTGTCAAATTAAAAACTAACTGCATTTCATAATTTTCCATCTTTCTTCACAATCTGTTTCAAATTTGAATGTAATTTAAACTTACAATCAACTTTCAGTATCAGACAGATAAATCGCAGCGTGACCAAAACATAATAAAAGCGAAGCCAAAACTTGTCGTCATCATATTCATTACATAAAATTTGCAGATGGCGACAGGGCTATTGAGGTTACAGATCCATGTTGATTTAATCATGACTTAAAGAGGGAGGCTCGTCTCAGTAAAAAACGGTAAAAATGGGGAAAATTGTATTTTGACGTCACTTTCGGTTGTGAAGGCAAGATCCGATCCTCTGTCTGTTTGTACCACACAGTACAGCCAGACACTAGCATGTAAGTTACTGTGACGAGAAACTAATTTGTTTTTTTCAATGCTTTCTTTTATCAGAAAGCGAAAGTGAAATTTTAGCATTATAATACTACAATGATAGTCACCAAATGAAAATTACTGAGAAAAAAAAGAGAAAAAGATGAAAGCAAAAGTCAAAATAAACGATTCTACCGGGACTCGAAGTCACGACATGATTTGAAAAAAAACGTTATTAGTGATCGCCGTAACCATCTGGGCTATCTCGTGTAGTGACCTTAAAGGCGTTTTAAATAACTATATACCTTGCAATACGAGACAATGAATCGCGCAGCAAAATTTCAACCAATCAAAAAATTTGAAAGGAATTAAAAATATTGTGCACATATGACGATATCGCCTCTTTAAGCAGACAAATACAAGCTTGGTAAAAAAAAAACACTGCACAGAGAAAAGAAGTTCATTATAATAATAACACTCTGAACCAATTTATATAGACTCGATGGTTTTTGTTTATATCACCAAAGGTTAAAAATAAATGGAAGAACTCTATACCTGAATGGTAACGTTGTTCAGAATGGTGGAGATATCTTTGAGAAATGCGGTGCAGTCAGAGCACATGTCGTTAGGCACAGTCTGCAATTGGTCAATTATAAAGATGATAGTGAATCTCATGATGGACAACCAGATTGCAATGTTTATAATATGAATATGCAGTGTTAATAATATAAATATGCAATGTTTATAATGTGAATATGCAATGTTTAAAATATTCACATCAAAATAATACAATAAATTTGCACAGCACACTTAGAAAGTAGTTCCAATTCTCTTCTCAGTCCAAATATTTCTATACATCTTGCATACTACATGAATATTCATACAATGTTTATGTAAAGTGGTACAACATCCCTTTGATAGCTGGTTCAACTTCCCACCTCTTCTTTAAAATTTATTCAATAATTTCTTTCATACTTTATGAACATTTATACCATTTTTATGCAAATCAGTACACTATCAAATTGAAAACCAATTGCAATTTACAATTTTCTACTAGCTTGAATATAATTATCACTTTGATAACTAGTTCAAATTCCCACCTCTCTTAACATTATTCCAAAAATGTATTTCCTACTTTATGAATAACTTTATGAATATTCATACCATGTTTATGCAAACTAGTACACCTTCAAATTAAAAGTAAATTGCAGTTCATCATTTTCCTACTAGCTTTAATGTTATCAAACGACAAAAGTAAATCCCAACAAAATACATTTGACAAATTACACAAATTTTGGATGGCCTTTTAATTTGACAAATTATAAATTTTTGGTCAACATAACTACATGTTTAGAAGCATCAAATTGAAAATTTAATATCCACCTTTATGAGGTAAAACAACAAAAACAGGGACGGCCTTTATTTTTAACACAAATGGAAGCCCTTACTACTCACACTCATGATTTCCATGATTTTTGGTCAACATAAGTAAAAAAACCTTGAATACTCACCCTCATTATTTATAACAATTTTGGTCAACATAAGTATGGAAGCACTAAATACCCACCCTCATCATGAATTATAAGTTGTATGGTCAACAAGTATGGAAGCCCTTAATACCCACCCTCATCATGAATCATAAGATTTTTGGTCAACAATATATGGTAGCCTTTAATACCTACCCTCATGAGTTTAAATGGGAGTTTTGGTAGCTTGATGGTTTTCTTCTCTCCAGGACAGAGGCCAATGTCGGTGCAGATTGTCTTCGGGTCCTGTGCGAGATAAAAACAAATGCATTGACATAATAGTAATACAGAGTAACTAAAATTGTGGTTCGTAGCAGTTCAAAAAGTAATATAACATTACCAACAGTAAAAAGTGGTAGCGCATTAGTGAACCATCTGTCGTGTACTCTTAAGATAACGAGTTTGATTCATAGTCAGGATTTCACATTGTGTTCTTCAGCAGAAAACTTTCATTTCTGATTTCTCCACACATCCCTCATAGACTGCCCCCTCCACAGGACCTCCCTCAACCCCCGCTAAAACCCATTCCAAAAATATATTGATCATGCATCAAAACTACTACAATAGCGAAAACTTCCATTTTTGATTTCTCCACTCGGATCAGCCGTCAATGAGTACCAGCTTGTTGCTGAGTTAGCCTATAATTGACGTCCAAGGGGAGTCCAGCACTATCATCAACTTGCAAGATTAAAACCAGGGATAAGCAACATCCTAAATAAGCCTTCATTGGAAGGAATTTTCTTTAACAATGCTAATAAAACATTTATGATCAAGACAATTTCGAAAATTCATGTAAAATGAGATTTTTTTTTTTTATTAGTTAAATACAATGTCTCCTGGCAACAGATACTCTTTTTTTTTTTCTCTCCAATAGTTTAATGAAATGAGGAAATGTTAAGACGTGAGATGTCATTGGTGAATGTCTGAGGGAATGTTAGGACGTGAGATGTTATTGGTGAATCATGAGATGTTATTGGGGAATGTCTGAGGGAATGTTAAGATGTGAGATGTTATGGTGAATGTCTGAGGGAATGTTAAGACGTGGGATGTTATTGGTGAATGTCTGAGGGAATGATAAGACCTGAGATGTTATTAAGGAATGTCTGAGGGAATGCTAAGACGTGAGATGTTATTGGGAATGTTAAGACGGGAGATGTTGTTGGTGAATGTCTGAGGGAATGTTAAGTCGTGAGATGTCATTGGTGAATGTCTGAGGGAATGTTAAGACGTGAGATGTTATTGGTGAATGTCTGAGGGAATGCCAAGACTTGAGATGTCATTGGCGAATGTCTGAGGGGATGTTAAGACGTGAGATGTTATTGGTGAATGTCTGAGGGAATGTTAAGACGTGAGATGTCATTGGTGAATGTCTGAGGGCATGTTAAGACGTGAGATGTTATTGGGAATGTTAAGATGGGAGATGTTATTGGTGAATGTCTGAGGGAATGTTAAGACAGGAGATATTATTGGTGAATGTCTGAGAGAATGTTAAGACGGCAGATGTTATTAGGAATGTTAAGACGGGAGATGTTATTGGTGAATGTCTGAGGGAATGTTAAGACAGGAGATATTATTGGTGAATGTCTGAGGGAATGTTAAGACGACAGATGTTATTGGTAATGTTAAGACGGGAGATGTTATTGGTGAATGTCTGAGGGAATGTTAAGACAGGAGATATTATTGGTGAATGTCTGAGGGAATGCTAAGATGGGAGATGTTATTGGTGAATGCCTAAGGGAATCTTAAGACCTGAGATGTTATTGGTGAATGTCTGAGGGAATGTTAAGAAGTGAGATGTTATTGGGAATGCTAAGACGTGAGATGTTATTGGCGAATGTCTGAGGGAATGTTAAGACGTGAGATGTTATTGGCGAATGTCTGTAGGAATGCTAAGACGGGAGATGTTACTGGTGAATGTCTGAGGGAATGTTAGGATGTGAAATGTTATTGGTGAATGTCTGAGGGAATGTTAAGAAGTGAGATGTTATTGGGAATGCTAAGACGTGAGATGTTATTGGCGAATGTCTGAGGGAATGTTAAGACGTGAGATGTTATTGGTCGAATGTCTGTAGGAATGCTAAGACGGGAGATGTTACTGGTGAATGTCTGAGGGAATGTTAGGATGTGAAATGTTATTGGTGAATGTCTGAGGGGATGTTAAGACGTGAGATGTTATTGGCGAATGTCTGTAGGAATGCTAAGACGGGAGATGTTACTGGTGAATGTCTGAGGGAATGTTAGGATGTAAAATGTTATTGGTGAATGTCTGAGGGGATGTTAAGACGCGAGATGTTATTGGTGAATGTCTGAAGGAATGTTAAGACGTGAGATGTTATTCGTAAATGTCTGAGGGAATGTTAAGACTTAAGATGTCATTGGTGAATGTCTGAGGGAATGTTAAGACGTGTGATGTTATTGGTGAATGTCTGATCATTTTAAACAGAAATATAATACCTGCATGTTATGACTTAAAAAATTAAAAAAGCTGCAGAAATTTCAAACCACCTTTGATGGATACACTTGTTGTCCTCATTAATTTCAAAACAGCTGAGCCAATATTTTCTCTTCATGTTCATTGGTTGGTGAGGTTTATGGTCAGTGATGATCAATATGTGCCAGAGGTTAGATTAGATCGGCAGAGGAGAAAGGAGTGAGAGCAGGTATTGAAATGGGTAAGATGAAGGACGGGAAGGGGGGGTCAAATGTCATTGTAGTAGTTGATGTGATGCAGGAAGGGTAGAATAAGGTTGGAGAGGTTTATTGGCTAAGCCAATATTGTCTCTTCATGTTCATTGGTTGGAGAGGTTTAAGGTCAGTGATGGTCAAAATGTGCCAGAAAGGTTACATTAGATCAGCGGAGGAGAAAAGAGTGAGATGGGTAGAAACAAAGAAGGGTGTGGGTGGAGTTGGGGTGAAACGCTATTGTAGTAGTTGTGATGCATGATTGATAGTTTTTTTTGGAGTGAGTTTTTGTGGGTTTTTGCTTGAGGGAGGTCCTGTGGAGGGGGCAGTCTATGCGGACATGCCAAAAAAATTCTCTTTAAGCCTACCTGCACCCGACACCGGAGTTAATCCTAACAACTCCGGTATGGCAATTACCAACCAGAAATCCTGTTCATTGTATTGTATTTCCACTCCAAACAATGATTGTTTATCTGCCATTCCCATGCACACCACAGCCAAGCAGCCCAAGGTTATTTGTGTGTATAATATTACAGAAGCCAGTGCTGAGTAAACAGGGCACTTTTGTGATTAAAATCATTTATCCGTGTTAAGTATCTTTGTGGAAGAAACTTGTTTGCAAACTAGTGATAAAAATAATTATGTATCATATGCCAGAGGTGATGTGTGCAATAACTGTGAATGATTGACAGACCATTTCTTCTAAGGAAATATATTGCTTCATGGATGTGTTTGATTGTCAAGTATTTGTGGAATTATCGTAAAGGTAAGGGGTGAGGGGATATAGAAGATGGGAGTGGCAGAGGTGTCCATAGACTTAAAACAATGAAGAAAAAAATAAATCTACATACCAGCAGAGCGGTAATGATCTCAAACACCTCGTTGCCGTATTCCATGATGTACGTCTTGCATTGGGCCTGGAACGTTCCAAAATATTTGCAGATTGTGGTGAGGTCTTTCAAGAACATATTCTGAAAATAAATATAAAGTAACCATGAAAGTAATACTAATATGGGCTACCAGATTCAAGAAGGACTCTGGGAAGAAACCTTTCAAATACTTAAGTTCAATATGTGTATATAAGAGAATAAGTAGCTCAGTTGGAAGAGCGCACGACTGAGATGCGGGAGGTCCCCAGTTCAAGCCTCGGTCAGGTCTTACTTAATTTTTCTACAGCTTTTCAGACAGATACCCGGAAAATCGAAGAGGAAGCAGCTCCTACTCCTCATTCAACTGTTGAGAAAAGTGACAATGGTTGAATGGCGTACACCGTCCTTCTGAGGGGATGTTAAGCTGTCGGTCCTGACCTGGCTCTCTAAACACTATTCAAAAGCGTGGAAACGCGGTGTTCATGTACTAAGTTCATGTGCGCCCATAGGCAGCTGGAGAATTGCCTATGGGCAGTTCGTTGTAAAGTGCATTTAAATAGTTCTTTAAAACTAGAAAATGTGTCATATAAATTATATATATCCATATATCATGTATTAAAAAAAATACTTGAGTACTTAATTTCCACCTTAACTAATAAAGCAGATGTATGTTAAGTCATGTGTAAAAAAATGTGTTGTCATCACAATACACAGTTAAGAACTTCCTCAAGTGAAGATCCTCAGAAGCCCACATTTAATGGATCTGGCCATTAAGTGTGTATTTTCCTATGAGACCTGTGTATACAAGTCCTCGGAAGGAGTCACTTGGTAAAATGGAATACCACAAAGTGAATATTAGCATGCTGTTAACTGTATAACACCATTTTAGTCACATTGCTTTGGCACCTCTGTGAGGCAATTGGGAAAATATTACTCTCTGATTAATACAATAAAAATTATTATATATATTATTATTATTTGTTTCTAAACTAATAATGAAAGAAAATTACCTGGATAGTGACATTGTTGAGAAGTTGGTCAGCCTCTTTAACCAGTAATTCACAATCTCCACAAAGATCTCCAACTTCAGCCTAACAAAACAAATTATAGATTATATGAAAAGTCAGAGTGCAAACAACATGCTCTCAAAATGAATGCATTTCAGGTAAGCAGATGGGCATAATAGAGGTTTTTGCTAGGGGTACATGGAGACATAGAAGAGCAAACAAGGGTACTCTCCTTCTCCCTCAACCCCCAACTCCATATCTTAACCCCTCTCCCCAAAAACATTTTTTTTTTTATATTTATATATAATTATTTTCATAAATTTATATTTATATATCCACCTCTGTGTGTAAACATAAAAAAGCAATACTATGGCACCAACATCTTAAATCAATGAAATTCACAAATTTCATAACAACTATTCCTGCAAGGATGAAAATGGAGAAATACTATGATGATCATGCAATATCTAAATACTGAATAGCATAACTTTTGTGACCTCACACTTCAGCCTAATACCCCTTCTATATTTGTATTTACCTCTGGGGCTTCTTCGGCCATGCAGAATCCAATGTCTCCACAAATTGTTTTTGGATTCTATAAAACAAGTACAAAAATACAAGAATTAATATAGCACTGCTTGAAATTCATGAAAACAAGAAAAACAAGAAAAACATAACTCTCCCAATGAAATTACTTACCAACAGCCGAAACTTTCAGGCCAAATCATTGAAGCCAATCATTGAAACCAATCATTGAAACCAATCATTGAAACCAATCCACACAATTGCTACTTGTGTTTCTTTGTTGATTTCTTTGTCTGTGTGTAATTGTTAAGGTGGTAATCACTTTGTTTGTTTGTTTGATGAGAGTTTAACGGCACCACAATAGCAAGGGTCAAATTGTGCCTGAGAGGTTAGATCATTCCAGAGGTAGGAAGGAGAGTTGGGAGATTGAGAGAAACACGAGAACTAAAAGCCTGAAAACTGGGATACTGAAAGGAAAGTAGGGTGAAAAAATAATGTAAAGAGAGGGGTGGGGAAGGAGGACTAAATCATGGTTTGAGGGAACCAATGAAGGAAGGAGATAATTTTATACTTGTGTTTCTTTGTTGATTTCTTTGTTTGTGTGTAATTGTTAAAGGTGGCAATCTCTTTGTTTGTTTGTTTGATGAGGGCTTAACGGCACCACGACAGCAAGGGTCAAATTGTGCCTAATCTCTTTAACAGAAAATATTTTCTCTCTGAGTGCCCCACAACCCTATCTACATTTCAAATCTACAATTAACAAACAAAGTTTTGTGTGTGTACATAGATCTTTTTTATTTTTAGACAGATGGACAATACAACTTAGAAATACAGACAATACAACTTAGAAATATGGACAATACAACTTAGAAATACTGTATCACTTTTTATAAAATCAATTATGACAATAATGAGATAAGTTTGAAATCAAATGGATAAAACGTTCACTGTACCAGTTCAGAAATGAGGAGGTTGAGAACCAGTGGTCCGTACTGTGAGACGTACTGCTGACACTGAGGTCCAAGTGACCCGAGGTCATTGCACAACATCCCAATCTCCTTCAGGATTTGTTGCTGAAAAATTTAAGAATGATATTGTTACATAATAATAATCAATCTTATAAATGGCAGAATCCTACCATGTTTGTTTGTTTGTTTTTAATGGAACTTTTACAGTTAAAGTCACATGTGCCTATAGGCGACATTATGGTAGCCTCCGTGGAGGTCTCGCAAAGTTACTGAGCAATTTCCCGTGTAAAGTCAATGGAGAACCACATATTAGAAACCCCTTTTTTTTTTTGCAAAGGTTCTCTGGAATTAATTTTCAAACCTTCCCCAACTGAAATTTAGGAATGTTATTGAATAAATTAGAATACTGACATGAAAAAGCTATAACCCATTAGGAATCCTTCAAAAGAGAGCAGTTTTCATGTTCTTATGTGCTCATAATGAATCCAACTTGGCAATGAATATTCATAACAAGAATAATTTTGGTCGTTTCATCTGCAGTTCAGATTGCATGATTATATTTTTACATTAAAGAAATGAACAAAACGACTGATCGATCTTTGTTTAATCTTATGAAAATTCACAAAATTCAATTTGTGGAAAGATACCGGAAAACTCTTGTAGTCATCCGCTTGTTTTCTGCTCTTTTTTTGAAAAAAGAGTAATAAATGTATCCTTGAATAACAAAGAAGGATATTATCAACTATAAAATGTACGTGTTTTCATAGTTTTTAAGATAGTCTAAATAATCTCCATGTCTGACAAGATTTTTCATTAACCCTCTCCGCCCCCCTCCCCCTTCTCCCTTATGGAGGTTGCCATATTGTCACCATAATCCTACCATGAGCTGCTAAAAGCACTTAGAAGAACTTAAACAGAAAATCCCAACACCTCAAGCTGTTGTTGTTGAAAAGGAGATCTACTTGATATTTCACGATCTTTCTCAAAAAATATCATTTCTTTCATGGTTTGGTTTTTGTTGATGTTTAACGGCACCGTGACAGTCAGAGTCAAATGTGCCAAAAGGGTGTTAATAAATAATGGTGTAAGAGTAAGGATAGTGAGGAGATGGAAGGTCTGAAGGGAGATAAAGGGGAAAGGCTGAATGTAAGAGAAAGGCTGAATGTGGGAGAAAAATCTAGGTAAAATGAAGGGGTGTGTAAGTTAGGTGTAGAAAGGGAGGAGCGGAGGAGATTATATGTGGAGGAAGAGCTTGTTGTTGCGGAGGAAGTTGATGTTTAAGGAAGAATTGAGTTCTTTCATGGTGATATTTTGTGGTATAAAGTGCTACCTTCACAGATGGAAACTTATGTTTTGCGTGTTTTCCTCCAAGTCATTCTTACAAACATTTTATTTTGATGCATTACATTTTGCATACAAAGATTTCAATGCTAAAATCCTAGCACAATGGCACAAATTTGGCTAAATTAGTTTCTTGTAGTATAGCTTTATTCTGTTACTATAATAAATGAAAAATTGGAAGATTTTGGATTATTTTATCAATTTTATTGAAATAGTTATAAGAAAATATATTATTCTTAATGTTTTGTATTAATAATGAAATTTCTGTCATAATTTTTTTTTTATATTAAAATGAGTAAACTAAGAAATGCATAGTAAAATTACTTTATTAAATTCTATATAGCAATTTACCGCTAATACTGGAATTTTTCAGATTGCATATAGTCTAACCGGTCTATCGCATATTAACTTCCTAGCAGCACTGGTACTCATTTTACACAAATAGAGTAAAGTGTCTTGCTCAGAGACACAACACAGCACTTGTGACAGGAGTTGCACCCAGTACTTTTACATGTGAGTATAACTCCTTAACCACTGACACACTGGAAACTGGGGATAAGCACTGGCCTGATGGGCCATCAAGCGTCGATTATGAATTTGTTTTGTTTTTTCAAAAGAAAGTTTATGATTGAATGGTCCTGAGTATAAAACCATTATAGTCAGCTAATGCTATCGGTAATTTACTCGAAAGGTTATTAGTTACGTTTTTTTAACAGAAAACAACAGGAAACTGATGAGAAAAGGTCTGTAATATTGT
Organism: Chiridota heheva; assembly: GCA_020152595.1. Classification (NCBI taxonomy): domain Eukaryota; kingdom Metazoa; phylum Echinodermata; class Holothuroidea; order Apodida; family Chiridotidae; genus Chiridota; species Chiridota heheva. The sequence goes on from JAIGNY010003096.1 coordinate 1,163,969, forward strand.
GGTATGACTGCATGCTTATCAAATTAAAAAAAGCTCTGGCCACCATCTTGGGATGTCAGCAGGACATTTTCATGCTGTCAGCAGTCAAGAGAAGTGTCCAGTCCAGGAGTAGCTATGTGCTCTCATTTGCTTATGCCAAAGAGAACAGGGATAAGCAAGAACCTAATGAATTTAGCTTAGATTAAAAGCATAGTTAGTATTAAAGGATTAGTTCAGTGGTCAAACATGTCCATCTTATATGAACGAGGACTTCAAAAGAAACAAGATGGCGAAGGAAGCATTCAAAAATCTTATTCCGTTGAGGAGATATTAAAGGATTAGTTCAGTGGTCAAGCATGTCCATCTTATATGAAAGAGGACTTCAAAAGAAACAAAATGATGAAGGCGGCATTCAAAATCTCATTCCGTTAAGGAGATATTTAAGTTTAAAGTTTGGTATCATTTCCGTAAAAACGACTAGAATTAGACTAGTTGTGATGTCACAACCTTAGATTTCTCAAAGTCTTTATGTATTTTAAAGAAAGTTTATTTAAATTGTTCACTATTTAAATCACTTTTCCTCAAACTTTCTTCAGGTGGTATATTATAAATACCCCTCCTAGATTCAGTTTTACTACTTTTTTGACATATCCCAGGGTTTTAAGCCACAAAATTGCAGTACAAAATATGATAGAATACATAAAGACTTTGAGGAATCAGAGGCTATGACATCACAACTAGTCTGATTTCACTTATTTCTACACGAATGATACCAAATTTTAAACTTTAATATCTCCTTAACGGAATATGATTTTGTAATGCTTTCTTCACCATTTTGTTTCTTTTGAAGTCCTTTTTTATATAAGATAAACATGTTTGTTTGTTTGTTTGATGAAGGCTTAACGGCACCACAACAACTAAGGTCAAATTGTGCCTGAGAGGTCAGATCATTCTGGGGGTAGGAAGTAAAGGAAACAGGGAGAGAATAAGAGAAATTTAGAGACAAAAGGTCAGAAAGCTGTGATCGTGAGGGGAGGTGCATGGTTGAAACAAAACAAAGTAGAGAGGGGGTGGAAGAGGAGAATTAAATATGGTCGTAGAGGGAGGTATGATAAACATGCTTGACCACTCAACTAATCCTTTAACACAAACTCTCGCCATATTCAGGAGGCATAACCCAAAACACGTACCTGCACAGACACATTACTGAGCATCTTGGACACATCACCAAAGAAAGCTGTGCAGTCTGAGCACATATCACCAACATTCTGCAAAAAGAGTTTTAACAATATTGTAATCATATTCATAAACTATGATATAAACGGGTGGTTATAACGTAGTGCCGAAGGTCCCCAAGTCGAGCTCAGGCTTTGGCAGAGACATTAATACTCCTGCTCCTCAAAGATTTCACAGGCGGCGAGGAAGCAACAGGCCACCCTACCTCATCACGCAGTGGCTCACAGGCGGCGAGAATGCAACCGGCCACCGTACCTCATCACGCAGTGGCTCACAGGTGGCGAGAATGCAACCGGCCACCCTACCTCATCACGCAGTGGCTCACAGGTGGCGAGAATGCAACCAGCCACCCTAACTCATCATGCAGTGGCTCACAGGCGGCGAGGATGGCCACCCTACCTCAATGCAACTGGCCACGCTGCCTCATCCCTGACTCATCACGCAGGTGGCTCACAGGTGGCGCAACCAGCCACCCTACCTCATCACGCAGTGGAATGCAACTGGCCACCCTACCTCATCATGCAGTGGCAGGTGGCGAGGTGGCTCACACGGTGGCTCACAGGTCGAGAATGCAACCAGCCACCCTACCTCATCATGCAGTGGCTCACAGGCATCGAGAATGGCTCATCACGGTGGCAAGGTGGAGAATGCAACCGGCCACCCTACCTCATCACGCAGTGGCTCACAGGTGGCGAGAATGCAACCGGCCACCCTACCTCATCATGCAGTGGCTCACAGGCAGCGAGGATGCAACCGGCCACCCTACCTCATCACGCAGTGGCTCACAGGTGGCGAGAATGCAACCGGCCACCCTACCTCATCATGCCAAAGTGGATCAGAAAAGTGTGACACTTAACCAAGTCAAATACCTTTTAAAACTGAATAAGATCAATGGAACAACATTCTAAAAGCACTCCATTTCATAACATATTCTGTTGTTGACGCCTTTGTTGTTTTTCCGGGGGTACAAGGTAAAAGGATTAAAAAGATTTAAGATCTTGCTTGTACCTTTCGTTTTCGACAAAGTAAACAGCTAAGCTCCTTTTGAAGCATTCTGATAGCCACTGCTAAACGATCACCTGTACTATGATATAATGCATTGACCGTGACATTATCTTCTGTGTATTTGCACTTTCGTCACAGGGAATGAAATTGAAAAATGAGATAAACAAAATATCCTTCAGAGCCTTTTAAAAACTTTGCATAATTTTTGAGAAATAACAGAGTTATTATTGTCACAATGTACACTTACCACTTTGGAAAGGACACTTTTCACCATTTCTGCAAAATGTTTCGCTTCCCCATTGCAAAATCCAATCAAGTTACAAACAGTTGAGGGTTTCTATACAAAAAAAGAAGATAATGAGAAAGCTTACACATACTGGACAAGATGAGAATGTCAAAATAGTAACATCCATTACCTAAATAGGTAAGAAAAAACATATAAGGGTTGGAGAACTATACAAGGAAAATAATACCTTGAGGTTTGGTTTGGTTTGTTGATGTTTAACGGCACCGCGACAGTCAGAGTCAAATGTACCAAGAGGGCAGGGCGTTAATAAATAATGGTGTAAGAGTTAGGATAGTTAGAAGATGGAAGGTTTGTAAGGGAGATAAAGAGGAAAGGTTGAATGTGGGAGAAAAATTTAGGTGAAAAGAAAGGGGTGTGTAAGATTAGGTGTAGAAGTGGAGGAGGGGAGGAGATTATATGTGGTGGAAGAGGTTGTTGTTGCGGAGGAAGTTGATGTTTGAGGAAGAATTGTTTAGGAATAGGTCCGAGATTGAGGAGAGTGAGGAGAGAAGAGATCTGGAGTTCTGGTATAGGGGACAGGTTAAGAAAATATGATTGATGGAGAGATCAATGTTGCAAGTGGGGCAAAGAGGGGCAGGAGAGCCGGATAAAAGATTGGAGTGAGTAAGAGAGGAGTGGCCGAGGCGGATGCGGGTGACAACGATGTCTTCCCTGCGGTTGTGACTATGCAGAGGGGTGTTGTTCCTGACTTTTAGTTTGATAGTGTGAAGTTTATTACTGGTTTCGTGATTCCAGGGGTTTTGCCAGGTTTTGTTGATGTAGTTGGAGATGAAGAGACGGAGATATAGTTGGAGATGGAGAGACGGAGGTTTGAGTGTGGAATAGGAAAAGGAGAGATGATAATACCTTAAAGGCAACATGATATTATTTTTAAGTCGTATTTCACTAGTCCATTAAAAAGCTATTTCAAATTTTTAAGGGGACTTCAAATGCATTCCTTCAACATTGAGGTTCAAAAGATAAATTTCAAGTGCAATATGCAGGAATGTGAAATAATCCATCCCTTCCATCAATCAAAATTTCCTTAAAATTTAAAAATAAAATGAAGTTCATTTTGACCTTCCACTACCTCGTTACTCTCCAAACTGGATGGAAGATACAGAGGTTACTACTACTACTACTACTACTACTACTACTACTCCTCCTCCTCCTCCTCCTCCTCCTCCTCCTCCTCCTCCTAATAATAATAATAATAATAATAATAATAATAATAATAATAATAATAATAATAATAATAATAATAATAATAATAATAATAATAATAATAATAATAATAATAATAATAATAATAATAATAATAATAATAATAATAATAATAATAATAATAATAATAATAATAATAATAATAATAATAATAATAATAATAATAATAATATTAATATTAATAATAATAATAATAATAATAATAATAATAATAATAATAATAATAATAATAATAATAATAATAATAATAATAATAATAATAATAATAATAATAATAATAATAATAATAATAATAATAATAATAATAATAATAATAATAATAATAATAATAATAATAATAACAATAATAATAATAATAATATTAATATTAATGATAATTTTAACAATAATAGTAATAATAGTAATAAAAATAACAATAAATATAAATATAAAAATAATAATAAATAGGATTTATAATGCGCACATATCCATCCTAATGGATGCTCCAGGTGCCGTACATATAACATTAAATTTACAGATAAGTATACATGAACAATAAAATAAATGAACAGTGATTTTAAATACACATCTGGCCTTGCAAACATACAGTGTACCTACAATGTTTAAGAAAGCTCAACTGAGGTGGTCAGGACATGTAACCTGTATGGATGTTGGTCGCTTGCCTAAAAGAATATTTTATGGTGAAATACAGGAAGGTGAACGTTCCCGTGGCGGTCAAAACAAGCATTTTAAGGACACATTCAAGTTATCCTTGAAGGAATTCAACATCAGCCTGACACCTGGGGAAACACTGCTACCTACAGAAGCAAGTGACAACAACTAAGCAAACAGCTATGAAGGAAAAAGAATTCATGATGCTGAGACCAAGCGACAACTAAGAAAATCAAGAAGAGGTAGCCATTCTTTCTTCGATTCAGGTTCTTCAATACCCTGTCCTTTCTGTCAGGCGAGGAACTAGCCACTTCCGAACCCACAATGACAAACAGAGAAAGCAGCCATGAAGGGTTAACTGACGTGGTTATCATCGATAACGATGGACGAACAACAACACTATCCAAACATGCATCGTTAAGGATGGCTACAGTATACTCCCTAAGTCGCCCCACTCCTCTAATAAATTCCCCCTTTTTAAATTGAAACGCCCGTGGCATTTATAACCGAATTGGAGCTTCTTAAAATAATTAACTGTCTTTCAAAAGCCCACCCTTCCCTCCCCACTCCCCCTCCCCTATTCTCCACCTACCCCATCTAATATAATAAAAATTCCTACAGAGAATACATTCACTTAATCTTTGAAATCATATTTTCCAAAACAATCAATTACAAATTTGCTGAGAATGAGATTAATGGGGACATATTTTTGTTGCTAAAATTTCATATTTACCCCCACCCCATCCCATTTTGACCTTGACTGCAGAATTCTAAGATTCCCACCAAAAATTCCATAAGAAAATACATTAACTTTATTTTTTGAAATAAGTTTTTCAAAACTAGACAATTGTTTTGTGTTTTTACTTACAAATTCGATGACAATGAGATTGATAACCAGCTGTCCATATTGCTCGACCAATGAGGTGCATTCAGACTCAAGGAACCAAGATCCATGCACACACCCTCCAGATCCTTCAAAATCATATTCTGAGTGAAAATGGAAAAAAATATCTCTTGATTTTTAAGTTGTTTCTATTGACGTTTATAAGGTAATAAATGGAAGATGAGGAAGGTAAGGCAGAGAAGGTAAGGAAAGGGAGCTTTAGATCAGGTGGAATAAAATGCTGTTGTGGAGAAAGGTTATGAAGTTGGAGGTAGGATTGTTCTCAAAAAGATCAGAAATGGAGATGGGAGAGGGAGAGGTGTGATCTGGCATTCAGTATATAGGACAGGTTAAGAGGATATGCTTGATCGAGAGGTCGATGTTGTATGTAGGACAGAGAGGAGCAGGGGAGCCAGAAAGTAGGTGTGGATGGGTGAGAGAGGTGTGGCTGAGGCTAATGCAGGTGATAACAATGTCGTCCCTACAGTTGCGACTGTGCAGGGGGACGTTGGTCCCAACTTTGGGTTTGATGGTGTGAAGTTTGTTACTGGTCTCAAGATTCCAGGAGTCTTGCCAGGTCTTACTGAGGTAGCTGGAAGTGGAGAAACAAGAGGTCTGAGCGTGGGATAGAAGAAGGAGAGATGTGATTCGACAGAGCGTTGTTGGCGGCCCTGTCGGCTCTCTCGATCGTTGCCGGGAATGCCGACATGGCTGGGGATCCGTAAATACAAAAACAGGTTTCTAAAAGAAAATGATCTTCTCAAATTTTCACTAAGACTACTTTAATACCAACATGAGGCTTACTAATCAATTGATAAAACAACTCTATCAGAACTTTTTGAAAGAGATAAATAATCTCATCTTTTCACTAATAAGGACTTTAATATGATCAAGAGGTGTATTATTCAAATGATCTAACAATTCTCTCAGAATGTTTGAAAGAGATCAATAATCTTCCTAACTTTTCACTAAAAACTACTTTAATGCCAACATAAGGCATACTTTTCAATTAAACATGAACTCTATACTTCAATTGACCAAGTAAATTTTTCAAAACATTTTGAAAGAAGTCTTTTCTACTTTTAAACATGATTTGAAAAAGCCATCTAGAAATGAAACTTTACCTGGACTGTACCATTCTGAAGCAGCTTGCTGATATCACCCATGAAGGCCTCGCAGTCTTGGCAAGGATCATGCTGCAAAAAAAAATAGTTTGAAAAAATTGCAAATAATCACAAACACTGTATTCGAAAGTCCAGAAATCAAACATGCTCATTAAAATCATTTTATACCAGCACACACAAATAAATAACTTTCAACGTAATATTCTAACAACTGTTACAAACGTGGTGTTATGACGTCCATTCTCATTGTACACTTTCTACATCACACTATCAAGGGCATTACACACCGAACTCGACATGGCGAGTTATTTTTTAAACAAAATTGAATAAACAAGGAAAACAAACATTTCCACCTCTTGATTTCAGAGAAGGATTTAGGTTATTTAACTCGTGTTCCTGAACAGCCCTCATGTCTTTGGTATGGATTTAACTAATTCAACTCTTGTTCCTGAACAGCCTTCATGTCTCTGGTATGGATTTAACTAATGTAACTCATGTTCCTGAGCTGTTAGGTCATTGACAGTAAGAACATCAGGTTCTTGTTGTATATTGCAAACATATAATGAGATTATTAAGCTTACCACTGGTGGTTCTGCTACAGGTACATCTTCGTCTCCTCCTGGACAGAAATTAATGTCAGCACAAATAGTGGCAGGAATCTGTTGAAATCATCAATTGAAAAATATATTTGGAATAAATCCCATCAAGGTTTAAAGAAGCATTCGCCTGAAACGTGAAGGCATATTACTCTTTGGTCTCTACAATAATTGACCAATGTGGTAACTAGGTGAGGCAAACAAACCTCAAATCTGTAATCATGCATGACATTTAGATGGCCTGTCGCAAGCTTTGATCCATCTATTGCACTTTTCCCGGTCTTCAGAGGTTTTAGCAAAAGGAATAAAGAAATTCTGTTTGCTAACCATTCTGGGTAATGGGAATCGGATTTACTAAGACCGCAGCGGGCCCGTAAGCGCAATTTTCGTTCACCATCTTGTCGTCACTCTGTGTTTGCAGAAATTTGTTCTGTGCAGTAGATTGCAATGACTGTGTGAGTGCGCGCCGCTAGCTAGCTGTACTGTACCAGTCCCACAATGAATTTTTGCCCCAATTAGTTATGCATTTTGTTGCAAGGCAAATTGTGTGGTGATTAGTTGAAAAAGCTGTCAATCAACTGATTCAGAGAGGTCAATTGAAATCTCTCCTTCAGACGATGCTACTACAATCTCTCACTTGAGAAGTGAGGGCATACTAGTTCCTAGAATAATTGAATTATTCTCCTTCGTGATGAAAATCTGTTGCAATGGATTTTCAGTCCAAAATTCTCAAACCCTACAAGGTTGAACAAAAACATCACTTAAAATCACTCATCAATAAACAAACAAAACCTTCACTGTTAAATACCATCCTAATTGTAAATTATTACTTCAAGCCAGACACATTGACCACAGGGGAATACCTTTGTCCTTGTGCTAAGTGTAAAAATCAGTGCAGCTGCAGTGAAATTTGTTTACTATTAATGGACAGTGAGGTGAAGTGTGTGGAAATCCCTAGTGTGATTGCTTGTGCTGGATTGTGGTTTCTGCTGTAAGCAATATAGGCCCGACAGATTTTAGACTTTGTGGGGCTTAAGACACAAAATGTATTGCGAGGTTTAGACTTAATGTTCACCCAATGGTACTAACTAGATTATCACCAATGCAAGTCAATCTCATATTACTCTAGGGAAGAGGGTAAGATCTAAGAACTCTATGCCAAAATTAATTGTTTTCCTTCAAAGCACAGTATCAGGGGATTTAAAAACATAAGGTCTGCCCAGCTTTGCATCACAAACTTGAATAAATATTTGCATATTAAGACATCAACAATCGAAACAGGCCAATTTTTAATAGGGTTTTTGGTACTTGCGTTAAATTTAAATTTGTTAAAGGAAAAATCGATGAAAGTAGATCAATTGCTAACGATATAAATATGATCATCGTAACTTTGGCAAATATTTGTGGTTAGGAAATGATAAATAAAGTAAAATGAAAGCATAATATCTGTAGCATGCAATGCATAAACAGTATGCATCTCGTAAACATAACCAAATGTGCCAAGTCCTAATACAGCGTATGTAATTTGCATAAATGATATGCATCACAAATTTCACAAAAAATTTGCATATTAAGCCAGTGTTTGATGCTTTTTAGTATTTTGTGTTTGAATTGTTTTTTATTCACATAAATTCAAAAAGGAAATAGCCCTAAAAGTAGATCATTTGCTGGTCATATAAATAAGACCATTTCACTCTTCAGCAAATATTTATGTTCAGGAAATGATAAACACAGTAAAGCAAAAGCATAATATCTATGGCATGCAATGCATAAGCAATAAGTGTGTCGTAAACATAACCAAATCCGCCAAGTCCTAAAATAGTGTATGTAACTTGCGTACATGATATCCACCACAAATTTGCATAAAAATTTGCATATTAAGACCTCAAAAATAGTAAAAGTTCAGTGTTTGATGTTTTGGGTTTTTTTTTGTATTTGGCAATTGCATTGTTTTCAATTCACAAATATTCTACAGTAGATCAATTGCCAATCATATAAATATGACCATTGAAGCTTTAACAAGTGATTTTTTATTGATGATGAACACAGGAAAGTGAAATCATAACATTCTACGGCATGCAATGCATCTACCTACAGTATCTACCTACTGTGGTGCAGCGGTTATCATACCTGTCTACAGACCACGAGGCCCTGGGTTCAAGCCTGGGTTGGGTAGACACGCCAGTGTACCACAACTAATTATCAAAGGCCGTGGACATTGACTTGGTTGTCGATGTTATGTCTGTCCGTACGTCGTACCTGTGTTCTCGTCCGGGTCGTATTGGGCGTTTCGTGATAGCATTGTTACTATCATAACCGAATATGCAGGCGACGACCCCGTCATTGTAATTGTGTAATCACTCGTCCTCATCGTGTTTTTTTGTGTGTTTTTTTTGTATTTGGCATTTGCATTGTTTTCAGTTCACATATGTTTTACAGTAGATCAATTGCCAATCATATAAATATGACCAATGAATCATTAACAAGTGATTTGTATTGATGATGAACACAGGAAAGTGAAATCATAACATCTACGGCAGGCAATGCATACTAAACAATATGCATGTCGTAAACAAAAGCTAAATGTATTAAGATCTTAAACAGTGTATGTAACAAGCATATAAGAATTTATAGACAATCAACATGTAACAAAAACCATGTTTATATACATCTGCTATATGAGAACTATGAGTAGGGTGGGTATATGTGTATAATATGTCAGAACTACAGTTCCCAGCTTTTTGTTTCCTTTGCTATTTTTAACTTTCTAGTATGGATGCTTTCCACCAATCTGAAGTTTCATAAATATCCTTCGGTCAAAGAATACTTGCTTTTGCAATGAATTTTGATACATACTTGCATACATTTCTTTTTAAAGCTTTGTGTTGTTTTATTTCAAGAAATAGAGTTGTTTAAAGGAATATTCCCATGGATTTTCATTTTTTCATATATGACAGAGAAAAGTTATAGAAACAAAAGTGGTGAAAAATTTATGTTAATACCTTATTCCGTTTAGAAGTTATAACAATTTAAAGAGTAGAAAAATGTTCTTTCAAACACCTCGTACAATATATGTCCTTCAGCTTGGTGATGTCATCAAGGCAGATCCAGCACAGTTCTTATGCATTTTTATAAATTTAATCACACTTTTTTTACATTATCGAACAGCATTTTCATTATAGAGATAGGGTGGAATATATAGATTACAAGAAATCATTTTGCTTTTTCTTGGTGTACATCATATTTTCAATGAGAAACAAATCCAAATCATTTTTTAAGAAATACAAAAGACATTTTGTTGAAATTGTCTGTAAGACATCACAGACGTTGCCAATCAGTCACTTTTGTCCAAATTCAAAAATACTTTAAAATTTTGTTTGTTTGCACCACAACAGCAATTTTAAAAATTTTTTAAAATTTTGGGATAACTTTTAAACTTTTGAACGGAATAAAATATAAACATACTTTTTTTCACCGCTTTGTTTCTAAAAAATTACTCTATCAAATATGAAAAAATTAAAATCCATTGGAATATTCCTTTTAAGGCATTTCAAAATGCCACACTCCCAGATTTTATACCCTACAAAATGGCATACAAAATCGCCAACGAACTCCAAGACAAATGCTGGAAAATCATCAGACAATTTACTTTGTATGTTCTCACAATATCATGAGTTCCTTCCATTGAGTTTCTGCAATAAAAAAACAATGCAAATTTGAAAACATTTTGACAAACTTACAATCCTTTCAACCAGCTGGCCGATGCCTTGGGGGATAATGGTTGACAGAATCAGTTTGCATTCGTTCTCGTACTCTCCAGCAATGTCGCAAATTTTCATGACCTCCTGTACAATCATGTTCTGTGAAATAAATGGAGACACTTGATTGGTTCATTTTAATGTCAACATCTCAAGGCAATAGTGTCAGAGAGGTGTTAACTAAAACCCTACATTTCTGAGGGCACAAATGGAATGATCATGTTTAAAAATGATGGAATAAAGTGGAAATTTAAAGGCCAGCTATCGTGTTAACTTGGATAGCATAGGGGAATACAATACAATCCAAGGTTTCTAATTGGTCGAAATAATTACACAATCACCAACAAGGCAATCTATTACTGCCGCGAAAGTGACGTATAATAATACGCAGTTCTTATTTAGTGCCTTACCATGCAGTATGCATGCTCAAAGCGCTGTTCATTAGAAACCCCTTAAGGCAGCAGCCGGCAAACAAGACTGTATCATTACCCTGCACCAATCAAGTAAGAGCGCAGCAGATCCCATTTTTAATAGCATGTAGGAGATTTACTGGTGATGGGTCAAGTAAATTTCTTGAAACGAGATTCCCTCTTTAAAGGATTAGTCCTATGACTTGTTTATTTTCAGTGGTATGTTTGTTTGTTTGATGAGGTCTTAACGGCACAACGCCAACGAGATCAAATTGTGCCTAAGAGGTCAGATCATTTTAGCGGTAGGAAGGAAAGGAAACAGGGGGAGAATCAGAGAAATTCAAGAAGAAAAGTCAGAGAGCTGTGATCGAGAGAGGAGCTGCATGAGTGAAACAAAAACAAAGTAGAGAGGGGGTGGAAGAAGAGAATTAAATATGGTTGTAGAGGTAAGCATGACGAAGGAAAGAGATCATTTTATCCGGAGGAATTTTCTGGAAGAACTGAGCAATTGAGTTGTGGGAAGCTAGGAAAGCTCTCGGAAGGTTGTACAGGGGGCAAGCAAGGAAAACGTGATGGATTGTGAGGGTGCAGTGGCAATTGTTACAGAGGGGTTGGGGGAACCAATAAGGAGGTGGGAGTGAGTGAGGTGGGTGTGACCAACTCTAAGACGGGTAATATGATTGTTGTCGATACGAGAGAGGTTGTTGATGGTGGAATGATGGAGGACTAAATAGAAACAATTTGGTGTAGAAATCATGTTGATCTCCTACTCTGATTAGTAGTTACTGCATTTCATAGATTTCACAAGGGTCTTAAAAAGCGACCACCACAACATACAGCGTGATGTCATAATTGCTTTTCCAAGCCATTTATACGTTCCCTCAAAAATGTAAAATGTTCTCAACAATGGAGTAAAGAGGTCAGGGTCCTACCTCAACAGTTGCATTGTTCAGGAGCTTCTTGACATCTGCGATGAAAACCTTACAGTCTCCGCAGTCTTTTGCATCCTTGGGAATCTGCAGATTTACAACAAAATTTTAACGTTATATGGATAATAGAAATTTTATATTCACAAGAACTTTAAATTCTAAACAGAACAGCTATGCCTACTCAGAGTTTAAATAATTAACGTTTCTGAGTTACGAAATAAGCCACACCCACCATAGCAACGCGGTAACAAGGTGGGGGCAAACAATCCTCAAATCCGCAATCGTGCATTACTAATGCATTGACATTTAGATGTTCGCGAGGCCTGCCACAAGCTTTGGTCCATTTATGTCACTTCTCCGGATCTTTAGCATTTTTAGAAAAAGGGATAAACAAAATTCAGTTTGCTTAGTATTCTGGGTAACAGCAATCAGATTTACAAAGTCCGCAGTGAGTGCCCGTAAGCGCAAATTTTGTTCACCATTTTGCCATCACTCAGTCTGTGTGTGCAGAAATTTGTTTTGTACAGTATATTGCATTGACTACATGAGCTCATGCAGCTAGCTAACCATACTGTACCAGTACCACGTAGAATGTTTGCCCCACTTAGTTATGCAGATTTTGCTGCTAGGCAAATTCATGTGGTGATTGGTTGAAAAAGCTGTCAATCATCTATCTCAGACAGGTTAATTCTTAATGTATGGAAAAGATGTACGAAAGAGAAGGCAGCTTGAAATCTTACAATGTAATTCTTCTAAACTGTCATAAATTTTAGTCCCTAAAAATCATCAGATTATTTCCTCCTGCTACATTTTGATTGAGGCTATGGTAGAGATTCAAAGCCTCTTGGTCATAATTAAATGCTTCCATTCAACTAACATTGTTGAAGGTTTGAAAAAAATTGGGCAAAAATATGCTAAATTTCTCCCCAATAAAAAAAACCTACCCGAAAAATGAAGGAAATTTCGCAGAAATGAAGGAAATTTTTCCAAAAATCAAAGAAAATTGCCTGGAAATAAAGGAGAACTCCTGAATATTGACCCCAAAATTCACAAAAATCAAAGACTACCTGACTAAAAATGACGGAGATTTTCCAGATATGACGGCTATTTTCTGAAGGCTATTGCCCCCCAAACCCCAAAAAAACTTTGTAGGGGGTTTTCGAGTTGGGTAAAAAGTCACTGCCCCCCTGAGAAAGATGGTCCCATACGGCTATGATGAAAACTCTTTCTAATTTTAAAAATGCACAAAATTATCAAAAGTAAAGACTGATTGACAAAGCAAACAATATGATAATTTTCCTGATGCAAAATTATCATTATTTTTCAGGCACCTCTCTCTGCATGTATTACATGCGCTAATGGGACCACATCCATCAGTATGTTCATACTGTGGATCAGTGATATGAAATGTATAGACGCCACGGAGCTTGTGGGGATAAAGTTATGGTGCA
>JAIGNY010003096.1:1182500-1243538 GCA_020152595.1 Chiridota heheva
GAACCGCCCAATGGAACGTTCGCCCGTAAACGGGCGCGGAACCGTATGGAACCGTCCAATGGAACCGTTCGCCCGTAACGGGCCGCGGAACCGTATGGAACCGCCCAATGGAACCGTTAAGCGTAACAACGGGCGCGGAACCGTATGGAACCGTCCAATGGAACCGTTCGCCCGTAACGGGCGCGAACCTTATGGACTCACGGAACCGTCAATGGAACCGTTAAGCCCGTAACTTTTTACGGGCGCGGAACCATATGGACTCCGAACCTTATGGAACTGTCCCTGAACTCACAACAACGGCGCTCAGCGCGTTACAAGGGTTGTGGAGTCGATAGGGACTGTCCAAAGGAACCGTTTGGAACCGTGTTTACAACTCTAGGCGACGTTCGTTAACGCCCCTAAGAGGTTCTCTCTCTCTCTCACTTACCTTACGGAACCGTCCAATGGAACCGTTAAGCCCCGTAACTTTTACGGGCCGCGGAACCGTATGGACTCCGAACCTTATGGAACTGTCCCGAACTCACAACAACCGGCGCACTGCGGCGTTACAAAGGGTCGTGGAGTCGACAGGGACTGTCAAAGGAACCGTTGGAACGTGTTTACAACTTAGCGGCGTTCGTTAACGCCCCTAAGAGGATATCTCTCTCTCTCTCTTACCGTTACGCTCTAGGTATAACGCCTCTAAGAGCGTAACCTTCTCAGTGAATCTCTTTTTTATATATCTGAAAAGAGAAGAACATATATCCATGCGTACATACACAAATACGGCAAAGTAAGTATGATCTTACGGACACGCTAAAGAGAGACGAGGCCTAGCAGTCTAAACAGAACACCAAAACTCTCTTAAACAGAAAAAAATTTTACTGAAAAATAAATTTCTTAAGAGAAGAACGTAAGTCCAAGCGTACAAACGCTAAAATCCCAAAGCTTCACCAGGGGCTTAAGCCTTAAGGGGGCCCCTGAACCCCATGCCAAAAAGGTGCAGCACTTCGTGCGTGCATCATTGTGCCCCTCAACAAATCTAGCACCCTGCCCCATGTATCTTTAGATGGGTGCCTAATCTATCCACTCTTCGTAATTCCTACAGCCTGCCCCTTTTCCTTTCAACCCGTCGTTTTTTATTCTACCCTACTGGCTTTTCTTCCATCCTACTTCTTTTGAAGAAAAATATAGATATTTTTCCCATCATATTTTACTTTAAAGTGTCGTTTTACTGTTGTTTCAAATCTATGATAGCACACTGCAACCTGACTACTTTACAGCAATTTAAATATGCAAAAAAAGAAATCCCCAAAATATGCTTATCTTTAATTGCATGACAAAAACCAACAATTGGAAATCAAAAATAAAATTTTCGGAAAACCGAAAATTTCACAGCAAATGATGATGTGAAACAACAGCTGTTGTAAAGAAAAAAATTGATCAGTTACAATACAAGAACAAAAAAATACAAAATTAATTAAATTTCAAGTGAATAAAGTCAATTTTTTCTAATGATATTCAATAGCCATCAACAGATCTATAGTTTCCATAAACACCAGTTATAAATAACGTCATTTTGGAGAAAAAAAAGAACTCTGTAAGGATGTCAAAGAAAAGAAAAAGGGCTGAAATATTGATCGCAAAATGTTCTTTCATGGGAGCAAACAAATTTGGCTGAAACAAGCAATTTAATATTTGTTCGATCAATTGTTTCTAAGGAAACCTGGTAGAAGAAACTTGAACTAATTACACTAGAGGAGAAATGGACAGTTTTTTCTTTCTTTCTTTCTTGGTGGACAATGTACAGCCAAGAATGTAAGAAACATATCAATTTGAAGATATAAATTTGATAAACAGTTTAATTGGAAAGTTTGCTGGAAAAAAATGTCTCTGAGCGAAAGATGAGATACCAAAATTCCATTTAACGTGAAATGTAAAAGTGTATGCTTTAAACCAAAAAACATAAAAAATAACAGTACTCAAAAGTTTATATTACCCAACATGTATTGAAGAACTGTAAGGTGTATTGCTTTAAACCAAAAATGATAACAGTACTCAAAAAGTCTATTTTATACGTATTGAAGAACTGTAAAGTGTAATGCTTTCAATCAAAAGATATATCAGTTCTCAAGCAGTCCATTTTATAAGCTTTTATGTTCTTGATATCCATAAACCTTTTAAAATCAAAACTGTGCCTGTTTAACTTCTTAAAGGCGATACTAAACAATTCTATAAAATTTCTAAAAGGTGAATAAAGACATCTACCCATATCTTTGAAGACAGTCAATACAGGAAAGGAAACCACTTTCAAAACTGAAGTAGCCTTATCTTATTTAAGTCTTAAAATAATAATTTCAAAATGATGGCAGACCTAAAAGAAGAAGTGAAACAAAAAATAACTTGCTTGCCACAGCAACAATTGTTTCAATTTCAAGAAAAATTTAAAACCCTTCTTGCATTCAAATTCAAAGCATTTTTCAGTTTTAATAGTCTAAAGTACTCTCAACCCAATTTTAATTGTAAAGAAATACAATTCTCAAAAGACAAAGAACCAGGTGAACTTCATTAAAGTAGAACATGCAACAATCATATTGATTGGAAGACCAGTTGAGCTTTATTAAAGGAGTACATGCAACAATCATATTGATTGGAAGATGAGTTGAAGTTCATTCAAGGAGAACATACAACAATCATATTGATTGGAAGACCAGTTGAACTTCATTAAAGGAGAACATGCAACAATCATATTGATTGAAAGACCAGTTGAACTTCATTAAAGGAGAACATGCAACAATCATATTGATTGAAAGATGAGTTGAAGTTCATTCAAGAAGAACATGCAACAATCATATTGATTGGAAGACCAGTTGAGCTTTATTAAAGGAGTACATGCAACAATCATATTGATTGGAAGATGAGTTGAAGTTCATTCAAGGAGAACATGCAACAATCATATTGATTGGAAGACCAGTTGAACTTCATTAAAGGAGAACATGCAACAATCATATTGATTGAAAGACCAGTTGAACTTCATTAAAGAAGAACATGCAACAATCATATTGATTGAAAGATGAGTTGAAGTTCATTCAAGGAGAACATGCAACAATCATATTGATTGGAAGACCAGTTGAGCTTTATTAAAGGAGTACATGCAACAATCATATTGATTGGAAGATGAGTTGAAGTTCATTCAAGGAGAACATGCAACAATCATATTGATTGGAAGACCAGTTGAACTTCATTAAAGGAGAACATGCAACAATCATATTGATTGAAAGACCAGTTGAACTTCATTAAAGGAGAACATGCAACAATCATATTGATTGAAAGATGAGTTGAAGTTCATTCAAGGAGAACATGCAACAATCATATTGATTGGAAGACCAGTTGAACTTCATTAAAGGAGAACATGCAACAATCATATTGATTGAAAGACCAGTTGAACTTCATTAAAGGAGAACATGCAACAATCATATTGATTGAAAGACCAGTTGAACTTCATTAAAGGAGAACATGCAACAATCATATTGATTGAAAGATGAGTTGAAGTTCATTCAAGGAGAACATGCAACAATCATATTGATTGGAAGACCAGTTGAACTTCATTAAAGGAGAACATGCAACAATCATATTGATTGAAAGATGAGTTGAAGTTCATTCAAGGAGAACATGCAACAATCATATTGATTGGAAGACCAGTTGAACTTCATTAAAGGAGAACATGCAACAATCATATTGATTGAAAGACCAGTTGAACTTCATTAAAGGAGAACATGCAACAATCATATTGATTGAAAGACCAGTTGAACTTCATTAAAGGAGAACATGCAACAATCATATTGATTGGAAGACCAGTTGAACTTCATTAAAGGAGAACATGCAACAATCATATTGATTGGAAGACCAGTTGAACTTCATTAAAGGAGAACATGCAACAATTATATTGATTGAAGGGCACTCAAATCTGTACGATTGGTTTTAGAATTTTGAAAATAGCACATGCAGTTTTTGAGTTATGGTTGATTACAGTTTTATCAATTCTTAAATAATTCAAAATTTGTGATGTATAGCTGGGTGGACAAATGCAATTTTGCTTGTAATACTTAAAATTTCTTTCCAAAATGTTAGTCACAGAAAATAATGGGAATGTCTATTTCCACTAGAATTTTATTGGGGCTTGGCAAAGATATAAAAACTTTTGGTTAGAATTGCTGCACTGCTTCAATGAATTATTATTATCAACATTTAAAAAACATTTTAAAAGATTTTTGAAAGAAAAGACAATGGTAATACATCACAAAATTTGCATAAAATATGCAAAATTATGCAGGAGATTTTAAAAATGCTGTAATATCGTGAATATTTCTATGATTTGGATGATTTTTTGTTAGTCGTGGTTTTTTTACTCAATTTTAAAGCAATTTAGCTAATATTGCCTCCATATGTGCATATACTACCTGGTGTAATGTACACGTTCACATTTCCCAAGAATGCTCGGATCTCAGGTTATAAATAAACTCATCTTTTTCTGGAACGTTTGAGACACCTTGCAAACAATTCATAACCTCTAAAAGACTGAAAACTTACATCACTTAAACTACTTGGAATTTAGTAACATTTCCATAATAGAGATTGCACAGATTTTTTTTTTTTTTACTTTGATAACTTTTTTTGTATACTACTTCATACTATTTGCAGACTTCTTTTGACAATCAGTCCAGCAAATTTCAAAACAAAACAATTATGAACCCATTACACAACAGAAACTTTACAGAAAATTATTCATTAGCCTGTTTCGGTCAGGATTTAAATTACAAATTTATAAAACCCCTTTGTTTCTTTCACTTTTTGAATATATCGAAAGGAAAAGTTGAGTGGCAAATTACTTCCATTAAATGTGTTCTAAATGTTGAGTCCTAAAAGTTGAGCAGCAAATTACGTCCATTAAATAAGTCTTAAAAGTTAAGTTCTAAAAGTTGAGCAGCAAATTGCTTTCATTAAATGTGTTCTAAATGTTAAGTTCTAAAAGTTGAGTGGCAAATTTACTACCATTAAATGTGTTTTAAAAGTTAAGTGGCAAATTACGTCTATTAAATATGTTCTAAAAGTTGAGTGGCATATTACTTCCAATAAATGTGTTCTAAAAGTTAAGTGGCAAATTACTTCCATTAAATGTGTTCTAAAAGTTGAGTGGCATATAACTTCCATTAAATGTGTTCTAAAAGTTGAAAAGTTGAACTGCAAATTACTTCCATTAAATGTGTTCTAAAAGTTGAGTGGCAAATTACTTCCATTAAATGTGTTTTTCTACAATGGCAATAAATGATATGCACCACTAAATGCTATACACCATGTATTTATATTTTTCATTTGTTATTTACCATTCATGATTGATTAACAAGTTATCGTTCAATTTGTATTTTCTTATATCCAGAACAAGCCCCTAGTTACAAGCCATGCAAGAAAACTGCTATACAAGTCAACATCTTTCAAAAATACTAATAAGCCAATTAAAAACTACAGGAAGTGATGTAGTTAGTATGTAGCAGATTTTCATAGCGGTGCTGTGTTCTTGTAAAGAGATTCCCCCTTTAAACTTTTTCACAGGGGAGATCCACCGTGCCCCAACTTTACTACACCCTTTTACTTCCACCCTCTCCCTTTTTAACATATTATCTACATTTTGCTCACAAAATCAATATAACAACAAACGATTTGCTGTTTTCATATTTTAATGTTTCACAATACAAAAAGAAACAGAGACACTGCTTGTTGTATAATGATTCCCTCCTTATTTTTAATTCAAGTGACTCCAAATCAACACTGCATGGCCCACCAATCTCATAATGGTCCATTTTGCCATTGGTACCCTTCCCTCACTGGTAACCCGCCCTCAATGGCAACCTGCCCTCTTTTGGCACCTCACCCTTTTTGGTACCCACCCTTTTCTGGCTCAATCCAGGGGTTTGCAGAGTAGGTAAAAGAATATCCACAAGCCCTTTATATTCCTAATATTTTCCGACTAGAAGTTAAAATAATCTGAATCATATGATGCTCTTAGATTTGATTTACCTTTGCTCCCAAGCTTTTGTTATTCATTGTTTTTGTTTCGACTTTGTTTACAGACCCTATCTTATTCAGGCATTTCACATGATAGTTGAACTGATGTACCCAAAGATAAACCTTGCTCGAGACAAAACTGGATGCGCAAATTAATTATAACCCATCTTGTATGGATTATCAATAGTTGTTTGCTATTAGACGTTTTCAAACACCTAGTTCAAACTCTAATTTTCAAAGGTCTAGAAACTTTCTACAAAATTTAAGGACTAAAGCTAAGCTTTTAAATTTCTTTCATGGTATATTTCTTGGTTGATAGTTAGTTGCTTGTTTGTGCCACATTCACCTACCATCCAATTTTCACTTACCATCCTGTATTCACCTACCATCCTGTATTCACCTACCATCATCCTCCCATATACAGCGGACACATGCCCTCCTAAATATATTTTACCCCCAGGTTTCCCAACCTTTCAAGTACATCCGGAGCTTCACCTACCTATACCTATCTTGAGAATGCGCTTATTGTTATCTCAATTCTCTGTGTCGCATTTCCCATCGTCAGTAATCTACTGTCCCTGATACTTAAAATCATTTTTCTCTGCCTACTCTCAGCCGATTCACGTATATACTTTCATCCCTTGAACTTTTCACGAACAAAACTTTTGTTTCCTTCATATTCATCATTAGTCCCTACCTTTCGCTTCAAATCTTGAAAAAATAAAAGTGGGGAACCAAGCTTTGTATCATGCCAACGCTGTCAGAAAGAGTGCCTCCATTGATGTGTTCAAAAACACCTGAAAACTTCTGTCTTTGAAAAACACTTCCTGCATGCATAGTACCAGGTTTGGGTTTATCTTTCATATTCTTGTGTTGACCTTATTGTTGGATAATTTGTGTAAGAAGCTTTGTTTTGTTTTGTAAAATGCAGAGAATCTTTGGATTCTACGCTATATGGGCAGCGGGGAAATAGGAAAAAATGAGTCTACCAACTGTGGTGTAGCGGTTATCATACATGTTTACAGACCACCAGGCCCTAGGTTCAAGCTTGGGTTGGGTAGACACGCCAGTGCACCACAACTGGTTATCAAAGGCTGTGGACATTGACTGGTTGTCGATGTTATGTCTGTCCGTGCGTCGTACCTATGTTCTCGTCCGGGTCGTATTAAGCGTTTCGTGATAGCATTGTTACTATCATAACTGATATGCAGGCGACAACCCCGTCATTGTAATTGTGTGTTCACTCGTCGTCGTCCAAAAAAAAAGATCACATTAACTATTTTTTGCACTTTAGTGTGAATTAATCTCCACGCTAAACAATACTCTAATGAAAAGAAAAGTTATTATAAAACTACTGAAAACACTTTCATGCCCTCGTTTGTGATTCAAAAGTATTCATACCTGGGTTGCAGTCGGCTCCTTGGACACCCTTGAACAGAAACCCATCAGTGTGCAGACCTGGGTTGGTTGCTGTTAGGATCAAAAACAAAGCAAAACTTCAAAGAAATTGCATTTCACAAGTATTTATTTGAAAATTACACTTTTCAGCTGTCACACAACTGGAATACTTTTTAACTCCTATGCATTTTTTTATAATGTAATTAACAGGCTAATAATAACGTACAACACCAGAAGAAAAATACATTTATATAATATATATATATATATCTAAATGTAATATATACATACATATATATACATTTATATATATATATATATATATATATATATATATATATATATATATATATATATATATATATATAAATATATATAAATATATATGAAATTTTATATAATATATATATATATATATATATATATATATATATATATATAATATATATATACATATATTATATATATATATATTATATATATATATATATATATATAAATATAATATATATATACAGATATATATATATATATATATATATATATATACATATATATATATATATACATACATAATATACATATATATATATATAATATATATATAATATTTATATGATTATGAATATATAATGAGCTGAAACATGCTGTTTTTCGAAGGTGATTACAGCTTCGTTACAGTAGAAAATAGTATCAATACATGAAATTTAGACAATTAAAGGGTTGAAAATACTACCCAATAACATTTAAAGAAATAATTCGGGCAAAAATAATGAAAATCTGAGGGATTTATAAAGATTGAAAATTTGGAAATAAGTCAGCGAAAAAATGGCTATCAAAAAGGGGGTCACAAAACACATTTCCAGTCTTGGGCCCTTGCACACGATCTTTACATTTCTATGAAAATCAGAGGAAGCCAGGCAGGAGCTTGCAAGCTTTGCACTGATTTCCAGAGGAACCATGTTGATTTTGCTAATATCGTAGGATCCATATCATGATTGGACAATGTGCAGTCACATGGTGTTGTTTACATTAGCATCATAATCTCACATGTACCAATGAAATCGCGTTCACACGAAATAGCCACAAAGTTTAATACCCTTCGTAATCCCCCGATAACTTGAAAGTTTCTTTCAAAAAAAAAAACAATATATATTTCAGATAACATGGGGAATCTTTATTGTATATCAAATTCAAAATAAAATGAATGAGATTTAGTGACGACAGAGCTTCTTGAGGCAACTGAATACACGTACTCAGTGTATGTAAGGTTTTGATAACCCTGGTGTATGTAATGTGGTGTCAATCTGTCAATACTGATTTTCTCAAATTCAGCCTATGTAGTAGTATTTTCACTATTCTTTTGCTATAATTCATAGGGTTAAATACATTTATATTTGCTTATACTGCTAAAATACCATTTCACCAGGGATTTGTTATCCCAATTAACAAATCCCTGATTTCATGTACTTTCTTCCAACTTGTAAAACACATTGTTGCTTTGTAGCCTTGTGTGAATCTTCATGAGTGAACTATGGATTGGACTCTTGCCTCCTCTGACAACATTTTAATGTAAGTTGAGATTATTTTGGTATTATACTACAATAGCTATTTAATAAATGCCAATTAATATTAAACAGATTCAAACATAACACAAATATTCAACAACAAAAATGTTATTGACCTGGGTCAGAAAAAGACCGACTCGTAGCGTGAGAATGGCCTCTAAACCGAAACACTGAAAACAAAAATTTCTTTAAAAAATCACATAATTCACAAAATGGCCTAAAACATAACAGCGGATAATAATCATATACGCATTGTATGAATAGGCCTATGTAGAATATTGGCTAGTTGTATGGCATAGCATGATATACTACAAAAGGACCACATGTCTGCATGTGCACTTTCACTGGTGTTCTATATATTCCATGCTTGCACGATACAGACCCCTAGCTTTGCTTTTTCACAGGGGCGGCTCGCCCTGCCCCTACTTGGGCCCGCCCTGCCCCCCTAGGGGTCTGCCCTGCCCCTCATCAGAAAAAATGATAATAAATTAATTTTAAAATATTTTTTTTTACTTAATAATCTGAATTAGCCTCATAAATAAAATACTTTACCGGATACACAACCCAGAATGTTTAACTGTTCCTTATCAGTCAGAATAGCTTCATTCTCAGATGTATGATTATAGCTAAAATCCCAAAGCTTCTTCACTAGGGAATTAAGCATAAGGGTGCCCCTGGACTCCACGCCAAAAAGACGCAGCTTTTCAGGCACGCATTAATGTGCCCCTCAACAAGTCTAGAACCCTGCCCCTTTTTAAATCAAGCTAGGGGTCTAGATGACACTAACTTGCAACAATAAAAAATTGGCAATGCCATTTCAAGGAGGAGGACACTTTTTCTTCAACATTTTATTTACTTCTGATACTGACAATAAATATACCCTTGAAATATAAACAGAATACACAGATGCAGTACTGTTCCTTAACTGTTACAGAGGATAAACAAAGATGTTCACAACAACTTGTTAAATGTAAACAAAATTCCTTTCTTCCATCAAAATCAGGTTTCTACCCGTTGCTTCCAGCATTTCTGTAGTACCACTTCCTCCTACATCGTCAACATACAGATTAGATTTTCAATGTTAATGCTAGGTCCTATAGTGGTACTGCATCTTTCGCCTATCTGGTTTATTTTGTCTGTTTCTATGGTGCCTAAAGCTGGTCCCATAATAGTGCCTTGTCTTACAATGTGGTTCAGGATCATTTGTTCTGTCAATCCTAATGGAGTTTCTACCGTTATGTATGCATTTTCTTTCATAGGAATGATAAGTTCCACTTCTTCAGCTGGTCTCCAATTTTGTATAATTCGTTACAAGCATCTATCAACCAGAGTCTATCAAAACACTTCTCTGTATCTGATAGCAGGATGTATAGGTTATTATTGAAATATTTAATATAGTCAACGATAGCTTGTAAGGTGAATAAATGGTCTATAGTTCCTCTTTCTTGCATGCTCCCATACTGGTACTCAGTGATTCCTTTCCTTAATATATCTTTATTCCTTGTGTGCAGGATTTGTTTTACATCAGTTTACTAAGGATACTGGTAATAAAGAGACCTCTTTGGTTTTTCATCTCTTTCCTGTTTTCTTTATTTTCATATATTGATTTAATTTTCATGTGTTCCCAGTCTTTAGGTACTTCTCCAATTTTCACCACATCATTTAGCATCTTAAGTAAACTTTTAGCCAGATCAGGTCCAGCTTTTTTAATATAATCATTTTTCCATCTGCTCAAGTCAGTTGCTTTATTCATCTTGAGTTTTTTCTTTGCATCATAGTATTCTTTCCAGGTTATTTGTTTAGCTTCTTTTATTAGTAGCGATCAGTCTTCTAGCTTTATTGCAGTGTTCTACAATCCATTCCACTTCTTTTTCTCTTGAATTATTTGCTTAATTAACCTGATTGTTAATTTTAACCTGATTGTTAATTTTATCCTGTAAATATAGAAAATAGATCCATGGTTGTTTTGTAACTATGGACACACTATTCTCATTTTCACACAGACCTTGCTCACACTTCCACCTAAACAATGATCAAAAAAATAAAAGTATATCACTGGTCTTTCACTATACAACACCACATTTCAAATATACTAATGATTAATTATTATTTAGATTCAATGCTGCACAGATTAAAAGAAATCAAATGATAAAATGACAGCTACACTCTGGGCTAGGTCAGAGTAAATGAGATGGGTGTAAAATAATACTTATCCTAAATACCACACTAACTTACTCTTACGCGATAAAAATACACATAAAATCTATTGCTAATCTATGTAATGGTGGCCATTTTCAACTTCCAAACACTGTCAGTTATCCCCAACGGGCCTATACAAATTTTGTACTGGCAGAAAGCTTATTGTGTCGTCTAATCAATTATCGATCAATTTTACCTTAATTTAAAGGGAAGCCGGTCAGGAGCTTGGCATGAATTTGACTAAAAAATTAAGCCAATATTTTAGTACACAAATCCAAACAACAATTACGCAACATTAGAAGTATGAAAATATGAAACATTTGGTATCAATGGGAAGAAAAATCAGCGAACTCCCAGCTAGCTTAAAACTTTACTGCTACAACATTGTCAGCTGACACCCCACATGATAGAAAATTCTCTTCCAGTGATCAGTTTGTGAAAACTGTGACATTCTGAAAGTGGGTGGAGTCCTGTGCGAAGAAGATGACGTCAAACCACCTCATTAACGCGAGGCTTGAAAGTGACTGTATTACACTCTAAACACTTGAGGATCATCATTTATGAACATTGTTTTTCCATGTAATTCAAGCTAAACATTTATTGTTTAGGCTCTATACAGGATAGATTCACATTCCATAATTTTCATTCATGGCTGAAACCAATTGTTTTGATTTTAATGATACCAGAGACCACTTCACTTGATTTTATTTGAGTCTACAAAATTTAGTGTATCATTTGTGTAAACAAAATCCCCACACCCACTTTATATTAAAGATAGAACAGCGCCACTAATAACGGCGCCACCAATAACAGCACCACCAATAGCGGCGCCACCAATAGCGGCGCCACCAATAACGGCGCCACCAATAACGGCGCCACCAATAACGGCGCCACCAATAACGGCGCCACCAATAACGGCGCCACCAATAACGGCGCCACCAATAACGGCGCCACCAATAACGGCGCCACCAATAACGGCGCCACCAATAACGGCGCCACCAATAACAGCGCCACAAATAAAATAACGGCACCACCAATAAAATATTGGCGCCACCAATAACGTCACCACCAATAACGGTACCACCAAATAATGCCACCACCAATAACGTCACCACCAATAGCGGCGCCACCAATAATGGCACCACTTATAATGGTGTCCCCAATAACAGTATTGGTGCCAAATGTCACCAACCACATTATGACCCTGTTCCATTCTCACAATGCCTAGTACCAGACAAAGAGGCAGCAGGTCCCATTTTTAAAGTCTCTCGTATGACCAGACCCAGAATCAATCCTGGGGACTCTCAGCTGGTGGACATGCTACCAAAGAGCTGACCACTTGGTATAACATCACTTGTGAGATCTCCACAGCTACTGTATTTGATAAACCAGAACTTTGTGAAGAACTGGTGAATGGAGACCCAGCAAGAATTGAACCTGGGACCTCAAGCATGCCAAGCTGATGCTATGACCGCTAGACCACAGAGGTCTCATTTCAGTTTTAAAGATATAGAACTTACCATCTCCTGGATAAGAGCCTTGAGCACCTCTGGTCCGTAGGCCTTAACCAACATTTTGCATTCATCGGACAATGACCCCAGGTCATTGCAAACTTCTCAATGACTTGCTCAATCTCTTTCTGAAATTTAACAGAAAAAGTGCAGACCGTGAAAATGTTATTGAATCGTTGAGATTACATATCTGGATTATAAATTGAGTATTCTTGTAGCCAAATAAAAGCCTGACATTAAATGATGCCATCAAAGTGAGATAAACTGTTTCATTCTTTAATATTAAGTTCAGTGGTCAAGCAAGTTTATCTTATACGAAAGAAGACTTTAATAGAAACAAAACGGTGAAGAAACTACTTCAATATCTTATTATGTTAGGATCGAGATATTTCAGTTTTATAGAGAACTGTCGTATCTGTGTAAAAATGACAGGTATAACATGTTTTATATAATTTAAGTAAATCATTCAAATTTAAAAGATCCACTGGGCAAGTGGTGTACGTACATCCACTGATGTCTTCTCTAGTTCTGCTCGAAGAGCTGCAATCCCGGCCTCACAATCGGAACAAAATGGGCTAGCCTGTAAGAACAAAAATTTGAAACATTTGAGCATATATTTCTATGATCTTAATCTACATTTAATATCTGTGCAAAATCATTACACAATTAGAATTGACCAAA
The DNA here is from genome assembly GCA_020152595.1 of Chiridota heheva. NCBI lineage: Eukaryota > Metazoa > Echinodermata > Holothuroidea > Apodida > Chiridotidae > Chiridota > Chiridota heheva. The sequence goes on from JAIGNY010003096.1 coordinate 1,195,900, forward strand.
CAATTTTAAAGGACCTGATGGTTAAAAAGTGAGGAAGTATTTTTCTTGAGTCTCAAACAGACTTTTCATGCACATGATGGTACTGGGGGGTAGGGGGTTGGGTAGTAAGCTTTGTTGTAGTAGGGGTGTGCATGTCAGGTGCTATTGTTCATTTGCTGGAGGAAGGAGGGTTTTAAGAATGTATTGTGCAACAAAAAGAAACATGAATATTCATATTTGATAATCATATTTAAATATTCATATCTAACAAAAACCTTTGAACAAAATTATGTTATTTAACCGTTCTGGGTAACGGAAATCGGATTTACAAAGTCCGCAGTGGGCCCGTAAGTACAATTTTTGTTCACCGTTTTGTCGCCACTCAGTCTGTGTGTGCAGAAATTTGTTTGGTGCAGTATATTACATTGGCTGCATGAGCGCACTGCTAGCTAGCTGTACTGTACCAGTAGCGCGTAGAGTTTTGCTCCAGTTATGCAGGTTTTGTTGCTAAGCAAATTCATGCGGTAGTTGGTTAAAAAAGCTGTCAATCATCTAACTTGGACAGGTTAATTGTAGCGTGCACCTAGCAATAAAAAGATACATCACCTATGCATACACTTTCATTCATTTACTGTAGCAGGAAGTGAATCATGTTGATTATGAAAACTTCAGCTTGTTTGACAGATAGCTGTAATACTTTCAATTCTTTTGTGAAGATATTTTACGATATTAATAACATATGAAAAGATACTGTGCCAACAATTTTTTTATCCAAACTTCACCTTTTCAGTAAAGCAATGTCTTGTACAAACTTAGGTTTAAAATGAAATTAAATGTATTCCAGAGGTACAAAGATGTTTATATTCTGTGAGAAACCAACAAAGGCACAACATGTCACTAAACACATCCATACCCTGCTTTATGTCAAGCAGGAGTGCAGTGGCTCAGTGGTTAGTAGTCTGTGTTTGGAACGAGAAGTACCAGATTCAATTCCTGGCCAAGCAGCTGTGTTGTGTCCTTAGGAAACGTACTTTATCCCGCTTTCTTCAGCTCCACTGGGGCTGTGAAAATTGGATCCAGCATTGCTGGGGAGTTAACCTGCAGTAGACTGGCATCCCATCCAGGGGGAGTCATGTGCTCTCACCTGCTTACGCCAGGAAACTAGGGATAGGCACTAGCCCTATGAGCTAATAATGATAAATTTAAATTTAACTTAACTTTGTTAATCAGCTACAGTATATTTAGCTATAGGTTTTTCTATCACGTAACCGATACATAAATCGGATCTTCTACTTCAAGCACCCTTTATGTAACGATCGAATGGAATATTTACATACTTAACTAAAGAGTTCACAATTTTTCTGAAATTTTTTAGGTCAAGATTCATCCGTGTATGATACATTTCAGACAAAGATTCACCATGTAAAGCTTTATGGATCATAATTAATTTAATATTTCTGTTTTCAAAAACCCTTTAATTCCTTCAATTTATACATTTTTGATGAAATGGAAAATCAATAATACAGAACCTAAAACTAGTAATCTTTCTATCCCGGGGGTAGGGGGGAAACTTTCATACTAAAGTGGTAGGTATGTGCTGCCTAGAATTTCAAAATTGGACTGCAGTATGAGATATTTTTTGGTTAACTGCAGGATGACAGTTTATGATTTGGATACATGCAGTATGAAATTAGGTAATTTTTGATACCTGCAGCACAAAAATAAGTGATTTTTTATACCTGCAGTATAAAAATATGCAAATTTTTTGAGACCAGAAGTATGAGAGATTAGATTTTTGATACATGCACTACAATAATTCTGGAAAAAAGGAACTGCTCAAGCGGCACATGTACAGTATATATGCCTCACATGTGGAAGTTCCCCCCCTCCTCCTTTTCCCTAGGCTTTCTATCTCTATTCAGAATATGACAAAACCTATTGAAAGTAGAAGTTAATAAACTTGCAATTTTAATGCTTTAATTAATTTAATATTGCTGTATCTACAACAACAACAAAATCAATAAATAACTGCTTTGTGATATTTACAGTTTTTGTTAGAAGGATTTTAATATATAAACCTGATCTATATATCCTCATAAGGCTGAGAGGAAAGACTAGCACTATAGCATAAATGGATTTGTTTGTTTGTTGAGGGTCTACGGCACAGTGACAGCCTGAGACAAAGATGCTAGAGTAAAACTGAAATCAGTGTGCTATAGAAGAGGATAGCGATGATAAATATGAAGGCTAATTGATCATATAACTAAAGTTTAATTGATTCTTTGAACCACATGCACTTCCTGTAATATTTTCCTGGTAACTGATTCCTCAACATTAAGGAAATAACTAGAATGAATTCTTTTAAATACTGCATCTCTCGTAAAGATTAATAGTGGGAGTTCAGAAACAGATCTAGTCAAGTTGTATTCCAGACGCAGAAACCCGTAACTTTATGACCCCCATCTTTTGTAAATAATTTTCCAGTGTGTATCCTGCTGTAACTTGAACCAGCATATTCTGCATAACCTATTGCTATCTGTGTGATATCAGATTTGTTTGGGATACCACCTGTTATAATCAACATAGTTTTCTTTTGGACTCTGATATTTATTCAACAACGCTATACCTCCTGTTACATAACTATAGAATAAATGATAAAAGGGGTTATCTGGTCATCACTACTGTGCCTATTGTTTTCTAATTATATTTTACTCAAAATTCTGTTGTTTGTTTGTTTGTTGAGGTTTAACCGTACTGTGACAAAAGTGTTACAAAATTCAGTACTCAAAATAGAATCCTCTAGAATCACCTTGCGACCACCGTGTCTCACAATCATTTAAAGAACACCCCCCCCCCCCCTCCTCCGTCGTCTTCACAACTGGATGATCAAAACACAAAATTGAAGCAAAATTATTATCCATGTTGAAACAGTTCCGTAACATAGGTATACTGCACAGTTATACTGGCATTTACTATGCTACACACGTCTGGCGTATAAACGTACACACACAGAATATTCGTTTCGCAAATTTTTCAATTTTTTCATGCCTCGCATTCTGTTCACCTGAAGTGGGTCTGATTGAGAACACGCATTTAAGTGAAAACACATTACATTTTTTTTGTTATTACTTGATCCAGCAAGGTCACCGTCGGGGGATCATGATCCGGTATTAGATGAGAGCAAGGTCACAGTCGGAGGATCATGATCCGGTGTTAGATGAGAGCAAGGTCACCTTCGGGGGATCATGATCCAGAGTTAGATGAGGGCAAGGTCACCGTCGGAGGATCATGATCCGATGTTAGATGAGAGCAAGGTCACCTTCGGGGGATCATGATCTGGTGTTAGATGAGAGCAAGGTCACCGCCAAAGGATCATGATCCAGCGTAAGATGAGAGCAAGGTCACCGTCAGGGGATCATGATCCGATGTTAGATGAGAGCAAGGTCATCGCTGGAGGATCATGATCCGGTGTTAGATGAGAGCAAGGTCACCATCGGGGGATCATGATCCGGTGTTAGATGAGAGCAAGAACACCATCGGAGAATCATGATCCGGTGTTAGATGAGAGCAAGGTCACCGTCGGGGGGATCATGATCCCGTGTTAGATGAAAACATGCTCTATGAGCCAGGTTTTGAATAATTAAAAAATTAAAATAAAGCTTTTCTCTCATTCTCTGCTACATTTAAATATATATTTTGATACTGTTATAACCTTTGCCTTCTCTGGTTAGCCAAGCCATGATAAAGGAAGGGTAATAGTAGCAGTAGCATTAACTGTAAACAGTATCGTGCAGTATTACATGCCAGCTGAACTGTTTTTTTTTTTCCAATTATCTAATTTAAGCTCAGATTTTTTCCTCAGTCAAAATCATTAAAGAATAACCGATCAAAAATTTGAAGAACCTATATTTGAAGCAGCATGTGTGGCAATAATAGTAAACTGCAGCTCTATCTATACTTCAATTGAATGTGGGAAACGGAGCACACTGTATCTCCTAATTAGAGACAAATCAGCCTCTTTAGTGGTGAATAAGTGGCATGTTTTGAATATTTGAAACTCAAAACTGAAGCCTATCAGGACATATTTCATTAAAATTCAGAGTACGACGAAGACGAGTGAACACACAATTACAATGATGGGGTCATTGCCTGCGTATTCGGTTATGATAGTAACAATGCTATCACAAAACACTTAATACAACCCGGACGAGAACACAGGTACAACGTACGGACAGACATAACATCGACAACCAAGTCAATGTCCACGGCCTTTGATAACCAGTTGTGGTACACTGGCGTGTCTACCCAACCCAGGCTTGAACCCAGGGCCTCGTGGTCTGTAGACAGGTATGATAACCGCTACACCACAGTAGGTAGATAAAACTCATCGTAAAGTTGATCAAACTCAAACTCATAGTAAAGTTGATTAAACTAAATGAATCCAAGACCATCTGTTAAGTTTTGGGTCACATTTTGTCTTTTACAAAATGAATACTGGTTACTATCAAACAGCAACAAATGGACCTAACATAAGAGTGTTTAAAGCTTGACCATATGCTAAAATTCAAATCAACAGTTAGCTGGAAAAAGCTCATTCTAAAGGCTAATTTGTCCAGTCGTACCCAATCTGTGATTGTTGGTAATAATTTGTCACACAAGAGTTTTACTCACTACAGGAGTTCCACAAGGCTCAGTTCTGGGACCATTGCTTTACACCCTGTACATGGCTTCATTGCATGACTTAATTATTGCAGCAAATGTTCAGACTGCAGTTTTAATATGCAGATGACATTCAGTTATTCATGTATTTTTACTCTGATCTACATTCTAATGCTGTCCCAAAACTTGAAACTTGTGTCGTTGATGTCAAATCATGGGCTATATCAAACAATCAATTCATTAATGACTCAAAGACAGACATTCTCCATGCTACTTCCCAGTTTATCTCCTCAACAAGCCCACAGGTTGATCTCCTCAACAAGCCCACAGATTGATCTCCTCAACAAGCCCACAGATTGATCTCCTCAACAAGCCCACAGATTGATCTCCTCAACAAGCCCACAGATTGATCTCCTCAACAAGCCCACAGATTGATCTCCTTAACAAGCCCACAGATTGATCTCCTCAACAAGCCCACAGATTGATCTCCTCAACAAGCCCACAGATCGATCTCCTCAACAAGCCCACAGATTGATCTCCTCAACAAGCACACAGATCGATCTCCTCAACAAGCCCACAGATCGATCTCCTCAACAAGCCCACAGATCGATCTCCTCAACAAGCACACAGATTGATCTCCTCAACAAGCCTACAGATCGATCTCCTCAACAAGCCCACAGATTGATCTCCTCAACAAGCCCACAGATTGATCTCCTCAACAAGCCCACAGATTTCTATTTAAATTGGACAGACAAAGATCACACCTTCTCCATGTGTCAAAACCTTGGGAGTTATATTGGATTCCTATCTTGATATGAGACAACATGTTAATGCTGTTTGTAAATCATCTTTTTATGCTCTATGCAACATCAGCCGAATTAAGAAATTTTTAACGAATGAAATAACTACAAGGTTGGTATGTTCCTGCATTATGCCCAGATAAATTGTAACTCGCTTCTATTTAGCCTTCCTGACTCTACACTTAAAAAAATACACACTGTTCAGAACTCTGCTACCTGGCTCATAACCTGTTCAATCCCGATATGATCACATATCACCAGTTCTTCAATCACTTCATTGGCTTCCAGTCAGATAGCAATAACTGTACAAGCTGCTCCTCCTTACTACAATTCTCAACACTCTCTTGCTCCTAAATACATCAAGCAGTTAATTCCTCAATACCATCCTCAACGTCATCTTCGTTCCTCAACAAAATGTCTTCTGGCTGCCAGTCATCATCGGAACACAAAACTTTTGTGGTGGAAGGGCCTTTATCTCCACTGCACCTTCTCTCTGGAACAATCTACCATCTTTAATTCGCAATGCACCATCTGTTAATCCTTTCAAACGTCTTCTAAAAACTCATTTTTTTAATCAATTGAACTTTTTTAATTGGGCATTATAGTTGTGATCTTGGTCAAGCGCTTTGAGGCCTGAGCAAAAAGTGTTATTTAAATTGATGCTTATTAATATTATATTATTATAATTCTGGAAAAAAATAATGTGAAAATTCTTTAAAAGATGAGAAAATAGGTTTTGAGCTGTATCTTCCACTAACTACATCACAAATTAAACATAACATTTTTTTTACAAAATTCAGAAATACAATTAAATTCTCTGATTCTATTGGGTTTACAATGGAGCATAAATCATTTTAGGGTCCCTTTTAACTGCAGCCAACTACAATAACAAATATTTGACTGCACTTTTTATGAAGTTTTTTTTATTGATCAATCTGGATAGCAAGACATAAAAGAAAGAGTTTATTTACTTATATATTATTATATCAATAACAAAAGAGTCATATTGTAAGTTCAACAAAATGGGAACTTGATCCTTACTATTATAACTATTACTACTACTACTTCTATAACTTACTTTCTACTTTGAAAGAGAGGTAGAAACAAGGGAAGTTCCTATTAATTCAGTACTTTCAAAACTATGTGAAAGAATGGAACTTTTGAACTTATGTGCAGATTTCTGTGCAAAAAATATGTTTTTTTTAAGATTTGCAACCATTGCAATTTTAAGTTTAGATGTCAGAATCAGATTCTTGCTATTGAAAGTTTATCCTTAAGAGGAAGTGGCTATTGTTTAAACAAGGACAATGCAGACGTCTGTCAGAAAGTGGAATACAAAGTACAAAGAGTACATAAAAATGGGATTATTGTAACTTAGTATTAAAACTCATAACTGTTGGATTCAAACATGCTTGGAATATAATCAAACTTCAATGAATCTGTCTTCCGACTGTACATAATTAAAGAATTAGTTACGCAGTCAAGCAAGTTTCTCTTATATTAAAGAAGATAATTAAGCAACCAACGTGGTCACTTATTCATAGCTTAATTCTTTTGGTTTTCAAGCTACAGTATGACTTTAAACTGTATACTCCAGCGTGTGCACTCGGGTCATGTAGGTCTTGGGTATCGTGGTACCACGAACAAAAACTGTCAGTTATGGTGACAAATCTTTTAGAACAATAGCATCGGCACTCTGGAACAACCTTCCAAGTGATGTCCGAGACTGTTCAGATTTGAATACTTTTAAATCTTTAATAAAAACACATCTATTTAAGTTAGCATGTGGACTATAACTCCTAATTATATTAATTTATATTATATTTCATGTACAGTGCTTATGAGCATGTTTTTTTCATGAATTTGAGCATTATAATATTCAGTAAAATAATAATAATAATAATAATAATAATAATGATAATAATATGACTGAGGAATGTTTAGTATATACAGTGCTTATGAAAAATGGGGGACATTTCAAACACTTTATGTAATTCTTTTAATAGCTTCCTTAAAGGGGCACTCGACCGAAAAGTGAGGCACTCATTTTTGCAAATTTCACAGATATACTATCCACAACAGATCGATCAATTGCATGCCTCTATACCCCACACATGATGTGAGGGCAAAGGTGCCATGAATATTCATATTAACCAGAAATTGCTCTATATGAAATCGTGCAGCAATTAGCAGGCACGTGAATACTGTGTGCTGCTTTGACGGTAATTATAACCCAAAATGATAACAACTGCTTAATTAGACCTGATTGGGAGGATAGTAAACAATGGAACCCAGGGAACAAACAAAATGGTGGCCAGATTTGGATCTGATATCTGCTTACTGTGAACCTTGATTTGGGGAGTACCATTTGTTTAAGACTTTTTGAAAGACTTACGAATACCAGCTATTTCTTATGCAAAAATAACAGGATAAAAAACCATTATACTGTACAGACGACATACAATACTAATAAACCTTGTTATTAGCTGGGTAGCCTACAGGACAGTTTTGAGCTTCATCAGGAAAAGGGGCAGCAGTCATCCCTCCACCACCCCAAGATCAAATGTATGAAATACTCCATGCGCAAAGCTCTGCCCTGCAAAATGGCTCCCAGTTGAGTTAAAAGTCACATGATGAAATCCCTTTATATAAAGTAATAATTTGACATATTGGTAATTCATGTACAGTACTTCCTTTAAAAGACATTATATTTGTATTTTGTTCAATTCCTTCTATTTTACTGCCCTCTAGTAAATAATTTGATGAACATGACTGCATATATTACCCTTACTCTTTGCTTCATACAAATGCTTATATTAATCTGTACCAATATTACTCCAGTGTATTAAACAACCGTCACAGCTATTAACCACTGTTTCTTGGCTTTATTACTTGCAAGGGTTGATGACTCTGGAAAATCTAGTGCTTGAAATATCTTTTAAAAGAATAATAAAGTTGTTCAATTCTTTTATCACCAACAGAAGAGGAACTGTGTTGCCAAAATTGTTCAAATTACAGTTCTTGAATCTCACTTCCTATTACACCGAACACAAAAGCTGCTTTTCAAATAACATACTTTTTGGAAGTATGCACATGACCAATTTTCCCAGACAACAATACTTTGTTTGAAATGTCAAGAACATGATTACATATCTCTCAAACAATGCTTTGATTTTCACAGACATACACATCTATGGTGTGTTTTTGTTAAAGGAATATTCCAGTGAGTTTTTATATTCTCATACATATGATAGAAAACTATGAAAGAGAAGATTTCGTGTCAAAATCATGTTGATATCTTTTTCCGTTTAGGAATTACTGCATTTCAAAGATTGCGTGATTGTGTTGAAAAGTGACCTCACAGTGTACAGTGTGATGTCATAAAGGCATATGGTGTGCTGTCCTATTGTGTCAGAAGTCCTGAAATCGACATATCATCAAAGGAATGTCAAGCTGTTCGATGTACATTTTTGGCAAAATTGTCTTTTTTATTGGAAAATATTCTATAGCCAAGTACATGTAGGCTACTTTCTATACTCCTGACTTTATATAATCTAGGAAAAAAAATATATTGTGGAAAAAGAAAACGTCTGAGAAATACATTTTGTGGAAAGATAAACTGTGCTATGTCCCTGACACACTGTAGCCATTATCTTTGAATCCATTTGGACATAGGACTGTTTTTATATCCATCAACACAAACAAATTTAATTTTTTTTGGACATAGCACTTTTACTGAAGTGGGCAAGAACAAGGTATATTTATAGAGAGAGTTAAATGGAATATTTTAAGTTTGCAAATGTGTAATTTCGCTTAAACAATTATTTTCTAATTCCCAAATCTCTGATATCATGGCAACAAGTGTGGAAAATGTAGGTTTTCTCCTCATTTCATCCATATTTTAACCTAAAATATTGTTTTAATCCCTTTTATGATATCAAGTGGTCCAATTGGGAAGTGATGAAGCAATATCTATATTCATGTGAACAGATTTATTATAGGATCGATGGAATTCAAAAAAAATTACGGACATAGGACTATTGATTTCCCAAAAACTTATATAGATAAAATATCTGGTATTCAAAATTGTAATAAGTCCATTTAAGACCCAATAAATCGGCATAATCTTATTGCTGACAATGTTACCGATAAATAGTTACATAAGCTCTATTAATATGCATTTTATATCCATCTTAGTCTGTTTTAACAAAAAGAGCTAAATTTATGCAGAATTAAGAACTTAAAATGCGATTATCTTAGAATGGTATTTTTGGACAGGACAATTAACGTTACTTTCCTGTGACGATATGTCAATTCCAACAAATATAAAATGAATTAGGATATTCTTATTGGTTTACACTGTCATATCACACAGAAATTGAACATAAATTTGATTTCTTTTTTTTAAATATTTTGAGCAGCCTCATTCGCTAGAGTCGTCATCATCCACAAGAAATCTGACATATGCGTTCCCTTCTGATTGTATTCATGGGACGAAACTTTCCCAGATATATTTCCTTTAAAAATGTTGTAAAATGGTCATTTTTCAAATGTTTTAATCAAACCTTTTGTTATTTTCATGGTTTACAGCAATTTTTTTTCCAATAAAGCTCAAAGTGCTGTCCATATATCTTTAACTTCAGGTATAACAATCTACATACTGTACAAACAAATAACTAACTTTTATCAATCTACAAATTTGCATGTAGTCTTAAGAATGTGGTACTGAGCTTTGACAGCTAGAGTGTGGTATCTGTTTAATACTGTACATCCTATAAGGAATTTCATGGTAACGATAAGCCAGTTCACTTGACCTGCGCAATTTCACTTGACCAGCGCAATTTCACTTGACCAGCGCAATTTCACCTAACCTGCACAATGCAGGTCAAGAGGTCAATTGAGAATGTCTTACCATAAGCATCACTGACACGCAATGAATAACACCATTACTTCCCAATTGTTTTCGTTTAATATTTGAGTGGATTCGGTGCCTTACATGTATTTGTGCTTTCGAAATGGATGTTCCTTCGATTAGGGACATCGTGTGGGATGCCATGAGGGACAACTGGGTGGGATGCCATGTGGGACAAGGTTGGAATTCCATGTGGGACAAAGGGTGGGATATCATGTGAGACATAGATATGGATGTCTTATGGAGCATCTAGGATAATTGGATGCCACGTTAGAGATTGAAAGGAGCAAAATTTGGGACATAAGGAGGAAAGACATGTGGGACATAGGGAGGGACACTATGTGGGACATAGGAGGGACACTATGTGGAACATAGGATGGGATGCCACATGTATATAACAATATTATATCAAACTAGAACGATAAATACCGTCATGGCTCGCATACCAATTCAAATTGACACACATATCACAAGTCAAATTATAAAAACATCTCACTATCCACCCCAACCATGTCCCATCTGATTTCCCATACTATATCCCACATATCATCCAACCCTTGTCCCACATGACATCCATCTATATGTCCTACATAGCATCCCTACCCATGTGCCACATGTCATTCCCCCTTATGCCCCATATGGAATCCTTCCCTTTATCCCACATGACATCCGTCACCATGTCTCACCCTCCTATGTTCCACATGGTATCCTTCTCTATGTCCCACATGGCGTTTCATCCTAAAGATGTACCAAATTGCATCCCTCTTAAATGTCCCAAATGCCATCACACCCTATGTACCACACAATATCCTTCCCTGTGGTATCCATCCCTATATCCCACATGACATCCATCTCTGTCCCACATGGCATCACTACCCAAGTGCCACATGTCATTCCTTCCTATGCCCTACATGGAATCTCTCCCTCTGTCCCACATGATATCCATCTCCATGTCCCACCCTCCCACATTCCACCTGACATCCATCTCTATGTCCCACATGGCATGTCACAAAGCCATCCTGTGGTAAAATTAACACAGAGAAAGCTTTGATTTACCAGGGAGTTGTTAAGATTTACATATGATCGGACCGTACCATGCTGATTGTTATTATCACTTGACCTTACCCCCCAATCAGTTCCGGCAGGGAGTTCTTAACAACTCCCTGGTTCCAGGCATGCGCATTCGTAGCATGAACTGGCTTATTGAACTAGCACATTCTTAAAGATTCAAACAAGGTCAATCTCCTTGACCACTCAACTGTCTGCTTTTCTAAAGGACACAAAGAACAAATTAAATATTAAGGATTACTTAGTCATTCCTTGAACCTCCTCAATAACAAATCCCTGGTTTAACTCTGATGCAATAAACAAAAGCCCATGATTACATACTTCAAAGAGGTTGGGCTTCCTCCAATTTTCCAGACTGTTGGTATACTATAAATGAATCACCAAATAAATGAAGATAAAGTGACACTTCCTTGCTCCAAGAAATTGTTACAAAAGGTTGGATGAACACGACTCATCATAAAAAGGAGTTGGAAGACATAGCCACAACCAGCCTTCAGCACTCTTGTTCTTCCACTGCCTGGAAGTTATCACTCAGTTTAAACTTTTTTAAAGGATTAGTTCAGTGGTCAAGCAAGTTTATCTTATATGAAAAAAACTTTGATAGAAACAAAATGGTGAAGAAGACATTCAAATATCTTATTCCATTAAGGAGATGTAGTATTTAGGTTAAAGCCATCTTAACTGTTTAGAAATTACTAGTATAGTTAGTCTACTATGGACTATCAACCTCACATTCAATTCTTAATAATTGTTATTAAATTTTAAAGAAAATGTATTTAATTTTCTTACAATTTGAATTATTTTTCCTTGAGCTTTCTTCAGGTGGTATAATACAAAGACCCTTCCTAGATTCAGTTTTACTACTTTTTGATACATTTTCCAGATTAAGGAAATGATGACTTTACATGCCCACAGACCTTCGACCCTTAAGACCTAGAACCCCCATTAAAAAATGCAATTTCGTTGCAACTTTTTTTGATGATGCTAATTTTGTACACTTTCCTTTCAATTTCTATCACTGCAAGTACAGTATATGCACTTGGGCTAAATGAAAACTAGGATTTTGTTCTTTACACTGATGTGCATAATTTTTCAGTGCAGTATTCAAATATAAATGCAAAGTACCTTACTAAATAAGCAAAAGTCAATGTTCAAAAATGCTTATCTTTGTGATTTTGTACTTTCTTGATAGAATAGCCTGTAAAATTATTGGAATTACATGTACATGTATTTGTGGATTGTCAATTAATTTTAATTTTCAATGATACATTTAGAGCACTACTCTCAATCTTTTTGGAGCAAGGAAAGTTGGAAAGAAAATTGTTTTTTATGTCAAATGTTGACCTTCTCTGTGACCTACAGTGTTGTAAACCAAGTCATATACTTGCAAGTCAAGTCACAAGTCATTAGTTGGCAAGTCAAGTCAAGTCACAAATCATTTGCTCGCAAGTAAAATCACAAGTCATTTGCTCGCAAGTCAAGTCAAGTCATTTTTCGGCAAGTCAAGTCACAAGTAAAAAAAATGTGACTCGAGTCGGACTCACTCCCCAAGTCAGTTACTCGAATCAACAACTCTGGTGACCTATGATTTCTAGAATGAGCATTTCGCACAAGATCTACAGTACCTCACAAAAGGCAGATTATTCCTTGGAAGAATACACCAAACGGATTGAAAAATAATACAAGGTTGCATACTATGGTTGCATACTAGGCCAAAAGGCTCAAAAATCGTTCCATTCCGAATGTGTGAGTAAAATAGGAGAAATGATTCAGTGGTGAAGCATGTCCATCTGATATGAAAGAGGACTTCAAAAGAAACAGAATGGTAAAGAAAGCATTCAAAAACCTTATTCCGTTAAGGAGATATTTATGTTTAAAGTTTGGTGTCATTTTTGTAGAAACGACTGAAATCAGACTAGTTGTGATGTCACAGCCTCAAATTCCTCAAAGTCTTTATATATTCTAAAGAAAGTTTATTTATTTTTTCACTATTTAAATTATTTATCCTTAAACATTCTTGAGGTGCACTATTAAAAATACCCTTCCAAGATTCAGTTTTACTCCTTTCCTGACATATCCTATGGTTTTTAAGCCACAAAATCGCAGGACAAAATATAATACAATACAAAAACTTTTTAGGAATCTGAGGCTATGACATCACAACTAGTCTGATTTCAGTCGTTTCTACACAAATGAAACAAAACTTTGAACTTAAATATCTCCTTAACGGAATAAGATTTTAGAATACTTTCTTCAACTTTTTGTTTCTTTTGAAGTCCTCTTTCATATTAGATGACATGTTTCACCACTAAACTAATCCTTTAAGGCAAGTTTTTGATCAAAATCGAAAATTACCCATATTTCGCCCTAAATTACACTGGAAATCTCAATATCCCCCCCCCCTTTCTTCCTCCTCATAAAATACGGTTAGAATATGAAAGAAATTCTTTCAAAATGCCTTACAAAAATCACCCTGATGTGAAATGGGGAAGTCCCTTAAGTAATTTTCTAAATATAGCACACTCCCACAGTCAAATAATTGTACCCCTCGGGCGTTTAAGAGTTAACTCTCACATCTTCTCTTAGATACCGTACATTTTGTGGACCTCTAGATGTAGATTACTATACTTAAAGGATTAATTCAGGGGTCAAGCATGTCCATCTTATACAAAAGAGGACTTCAAAAGAAACAAAATGGTAAAGGAAGCATTCAAAAATCTCAATCTGTTAAAGGTTAAATCTATATTCATTACAAGAATATATAACAAATTCTGTGTTGCAGGAAGTGACCTGAGAATAACTTTGTAGGTACTGAAACTGACACTTCTATTTCTATGCCCTATTAACTAAAGAAGTAACTCAATAACTAAACTATTAAGAAACTTAACATCCTTTTTAAACGTAGCTTCCTCTTTCAAGCCAAGAAAATCGCAATAAACCTCACTCAGTGATGACAGGGATTTTCAGATTTAAAGCTTTAACAGAATAGTTATACATGCAGTACTGTACTGTCTGTTTGATTAGAGTTTAACCCACCACAACAGCAAAGGTCAAATTGTGCCTCAGAAGTTGGATCATTTCAGAGGTAGGAAGAAGAGTAAACAGGGGGAGATTGAGAGAAATACGAGAACTAAAATCCAGAAAGCTGGGATCAAGAGAGGAGGTGTTTGGGTGGAAAAATAATGTAGAGAGAGGAAGGGGAAGGGGGTGGAGGAGGACTAAATATGGTTGTAGAGGGAAGCATGATGAAGAAAGGAGATAATTCTATAACAATATTATATCAAACTAGAACGATAAATACCGTCATGGCTCGCATACCAATTCAAATTGACACACATATCACAAGTCAAATTATAAAAACATCTCACTATCCACCCCAACCATGTCCCATCTGATTTCCCATACTATATCCCACATATCATCCAACCCTTGTCCCACATGACATCCATCTATATGTCCTACATAGCATCCCTACCCATGTGCCACATGTCATTCCCCCTTATGCCCCATATGGAATCCTTCCCTTTATCCCACATGACATCCGTCACCATGTCTCACCCTCCTATGTTCCACATGGTATCCTTCTCTATGTCCCACATGGCGTTTCATCCTAAAGATGTACCAAATTGCATCCCCCTTAAATGTCCCAAATGCCATCACACCCTATGTACCACACAATATCCTTCCCTGTGGTATCCATCCCTATATCCCACATGACATCCATCTCTGTCCCACATGGCATCACTACCCAAGTGCCACATGTCATTCCTTCCTATGCCCTACATGGAATCTCTCCTCTGTCCCACATGATATCCATCTCCATGTCCCACCCTCCCACATTCCACCTGACATCCATCTCTATGTCCCACATGGCATGTCACAAAGCCATCCTGTGGTAAAATTAACACAGAGAAAGCTTTGATTTACCAGGAGTTGTTAAGATTTACATATGATCGGACCGTACCATGCTGATTGTTATTATCACTTGACCTTACCCCCCAATCAGTTCCGGCAGGGAGTTCTTAACAACTCCCTGGTTCCAGGCATGCGCATTCGTAGCATGAACTGGCTTATTGAACTAGCACATTCTTAAAGATTCAAACAAGGTCAATCTCCTTGACCTCTCAACTGTCTGCTTTTCTAAAGGACACAAAGAACAAATTAAATATTAAGGATTACTTAGTCATTTCTTGAACCTCCTCAATAACAAATCCCTGGTTTAACTCTGATGCAATAAACAAAAGCCCATGATTACATACTTCAAAGAGGTTGGGCTTCCTCCCATTTTCCTGACTGTTGGTATACTATAAATGAATCACCAAATAAATGAAGATAAAGTGACACTTCCTTGCTCCAAGAAATTGTTACAAAAGGTTGGATGAACACGACTCATCATAAAAAGGAGTTGGAAGACATAGCCACAACCAGCCTTCAGCACTCTTGTTCTTCCACTGCCTGGAAGTTATCACTCAGTTTAAACTTTTTTAAAGGATTAGTTCAGTGGTCAAGCAAGTTTATCTTATATGAAAAAAACTTTGATAGAAACAAAATGGTGAAGAAGACATTCAAATATCTTATTCCATTAAGGAGATATAGTATTTAAGATTAAAGCCATCTTTACTGTTTAGAAATTACTAGTATAGTAAGTCTACTATGGACTATCAACCTCACTTTCAATTCTTAATAATTGTTATTGAATTTCAAAGAAAACTTATTTAATTTTCTTACAATTTGAAGTATATTACAAAGACCCTTCCTAGATTCAGTTTTACTACTTTTTGATACATTTTCCAAATTAAGGAAATAATGACTTTACATGCCCACAGACCTTCAACCCTTAAGACCTACATGTAGAGCCCCCATTAAAAAACTGCAATTTTGTTGCAACTTTTTTCGATGATGCTAATTTTATACACTGTCCTTTCAATTTCTATCACTGCAAGTACAGTATATGCACTCGGGCTGAATGAAAACTAGGATTTTGTTCTTTACACTGATGTGCATAATTTTTCACTGCAGTATTCAAATATAAATGCAAAGTACCTGACAAAATATGCATAAAGTCAATGTTGATAAATGATAATCTTTGTGATTTTGTACTTTCTTGATAGAATAGCCTGTAGAATTATTGGAATTAGATGTACATGTTTTTGTCGATTGGCAATTAATTTTCCTTTTCAATGATACATTTAGAGCACTACTCTCAATCTTTTTGGAGCAAAGAAAGTTGTTTTTTTATGTCAAATGTTGACCTTCTCCATGACCTACAGTGTTGTAAACCAAGTCATATACTTGCAAGTCAAGTCACAAGTCATTATTTGGCAAGTCAAATCAAGTTACAAATCATTTGCTCGCAAGTAAAGTCACAAGTCATTTGCTCGCAAGTCAAGTCAAGTCACAAGTCATTTTTCGGCACGTCAAATCAAGTCACAAAAAAAAAAAATTGTGACTCGAGTCAGACTTGAGTCCCCAAGTCAGCTTCTCGAATCAACAATTCTGGTGACCTGTGATTTCTAGAATGAGCAATTTGCACAAGATCTACAGTACCTCACAAAAGGCAGATTATTCCTTGGAAGAATACACCAACAGATTGAAAAATAATACAAAGAATCCTAAATGGTTGCATACTATGGTTGCATACTAGGCCAAGAGGCTCAAAAATCGTTCCATTCCGAATGTGTGAGTGAAATAGGAGAAATGATTCAGTGGTGAAGCATGTCCATCTGATATGAAACAGAACTTCGAAAGAAACAAAATGGTGAAGAAAGCATTCAGAAATCTTATTCCGTTAAGGAGATATTTAAGTTTAAACTTTGGTGTCATTTGTGAAGAAACGACTGAAATCAAACTAGTTGTGATGTCACAGCCTCAGATTCCTCAAAGTCTTTATATATATTAAAGAAAGTTTATTTAATTTTTTTACTATTTAAATTATTTATCCTCAAACATTCTTGAGGTGCACTTTTATAAATACGCTTCCTTGATTCAATTTTACTCCTTTCCTGACATATCCCATGGTTTTTAAGCCACAAAATTGCAGGACAAAATATGATACAATACAAAAAAAATTAAGGAATCTGAGGCTATGACATCACAACTAGTCTGATTTCAGTCGTTTCTACACAAATGAAACAAAGCTTTTAACTTAAATATCTCCTTAACGGAATAAGATTTTGGAATACTTTCTTCACCTTTTTGTTTCTTTTGAAGTCCTCTTTCATATAAGATAGACATGTTTCACCACTAAACTAATCCTTTAAGGCAAGTTTCTGATCAAAAACAAAAATTACCCATATTTAGCCCTAAATTACACTGAAAATCTCAATATCCCCCTCCCCTTTCTTCCTCCTCATAAAATATGAGTTAGAATATGAAAGAAATTCTTTCAAAATGCCATACAAAAATCAACCTGATGTAAAATGGGGAAGTCCCTCAAGTAATTTTCTAAATATAGCACACTCCCACAGTCAAATAATTGTACCCCTCGGGCATTTAAGAGTTAACTTTCACATCTTCTTTTAGATACTGTACATTTTGTGGACCTTTAGATGTAGATTATTATACTATAAGGATTAATTCAGGGGTCAAGCATGTCCATCTTATACAAAAGAGGACTTCAAAAGAAACAAAATGGTAAAGGAAGCATTCAAAAATCTCAATCTGTTGAAGGTTAAATCTATATTCATTACAAGAATATATAACAAATTCTGTGTTGCAGGAAGTGACCTGAGAATAACTTTGTAGGTACTGAAACTGACACTTCTATTTCTATGCCCTATTAACTAAAGAAGTAACTCAATAACTAAACTATTAAGAAACTTAACATCCTTTTTAAACTTAGCTTCCTCTTTCAAGCCAAGAAAATCGCAATAAACCTCACTCAGTGATGACAGGGATTTTCAGATTTAAAGCTTTAACAGAATAGTTATACATGCAGTACTGTACTGTCTGTTTGATTAGAGTTTAACCCACCACAACAGCAAAGGTCAAATTGTGCCTCAGAAGTTGGATCATTTTAGAGGTAGGAAGAAGAGTAAACAGGGGGAGATTGAGAGAAATACGAGAACTAAAATTCAGAAAGCTGGGATCAAGAGAGGAGGTGTTTGGGTGGAAAAATAATGTAGAGAGAGAGGGGGTGGGGAAGGAGGACTAAATATGGTTGTAGAGGGAAGCATGATGAAGAAAGGAGATAATTTTATCTAGGGTTTTTTTTTTTGGAAGAGCTCGAATGAGGTGAGATGTGGGGTTATCCCATTTTGTACTATAACTAAGAACATCAAAGTGAAACCAGAAACCAAAAGTTTTTGTGGTTCCAATGCTTTTTCATCAGCTGATTGATTTGCAAGTTTTGTATCAAACTGTCATGTCATTGCATATCATGAATGAAATATTTGTTTTATATTTATTCATAAGCCACACCCACCATGCAGATCAATACAAATGTTGACAACATTAGCATTTGCACAATAACAGCATTATCATTGCAAGTATGATGCAAAAACGGTTGCTCATTGATCCTTTTTTAAGAATTTGTCAGTAAGCCCTGCCTACTCATTAATATTCATGACATCACCACCACAACATTAGAACAAATGTATAGACCATAACACATCTGTGTACCACTTATGGCATAAATCCGATATACCTTTCATGAGATATGGTGTTTACATCATTTAGCACTTTCACATCAAGTCCCACCTACCATGCATATTAATGATATCTGATGATGATATAAGCATTTACACAATAACCAATATTACCATGCCCAGTATAATGCAAAACGGACATACAGTTGCTTATTTATCACATTTTCAAAATTGTAACTTGAAGCCCCACCCACTTATTAATTTGCATGACATCACCACCAAAAACAATGGAGCACATCTGCAGACCATGTTCTATCTGTGTACCACACATGTTGTGAATCCAGTTCATAGTTCTTGAGATATCATGTTTACAAGCTTTTTCTTAGTAAAAATAATAAAGCCCCACTCACTACGCATACCAACAGAAGTCAACGTTTTTTTATACAATGAACACATACATTAGCTAAAATCATTATTATAACAAATATGAAACAAAACAAACATGTGATTATCAAAGTAATTAAAAGCATTTCAAGATTTTTATTTTAAGCCCTGCCTACTCATTAATATGCATGATATCAACACCAAAAACAATAAGGCACATCTACAGAACAAGGGCTATCTGTATAACAAATATGACATGAATCCAGTTACCCTTCTTGAGATACTGTGTTTACAAGTTCTTTTGAGCAAAATCCTATTAAGCCCCGCCCACCATGCACATTATTGTAATTCCATGTTTTAACACCATTAACATGTACACACCAGCTAACATAATTACATATAAAACAAAACAGACATGCTATTGTTAAAATATAAGCATTTCAATATTTTTACATTAAGTCTCACCTACTCATTAATATGCATGACATCATTGTCAAAAAGAATAGGGCACATCTACGGACCATAGGCTATCTGTGTACCACATATGACATAAATCCAGTGTATCATTCTTGAGATATCGTGCTTACAAGTTTGCTGTCACAGACAAACATACACAAACACATACACACATACACTACATACATACATACATACATATATATATACATACAGTATATACATACATACATACATACATACATACTGTACACACATACAGTACATACATACATACACCAACATGACTGCATAGGTTCCTTATGCTGTTAGCATTGGAATCAAAAATTGACTTTGTGCAAAGAAGAGAGTGAAGGTTGAGTGAATACGCAAATATAGGGCATAGGGCAAACCTATCTGTTTTACTGTACAACTCCATTGTCTTTTAATTCTTTGCCAGAGACATGCAGTGGCTCAGAGGTTATTGGAGTCATGCTTGCGAAAAGAATCAGGTTTGATTCCCCCCATGAGTGCCGCATTGAGTCCTTCAGCAAGAAAGACACTTTACTCTACTGCTGGGGAGTTAAGCTGTGATGGACTGGTGTCCTGTCCAGGTGAAGCCATGTGATCTCATCTACTTTGTTTGTTTTTAGCAACACTTCATCCGCTTGCATCATGGAAACCGGGCATAAGCACCGGCCCTAATGACTGGGATGGATTTCACTTCTTTTAATACTTAGCCACATTACTAAAGGAATCACTGAGCAGAATATAACAAATAGATATTAGATCTAAGCTGCACCACAATGTAACATTTCATTGGAAAAGACATCCTTATCATTTCAGGTTTGGTTTGGTTTGTTGACGTTTAAAGGCACCGCAACAGTCAAGAGTCAAATGTGCCAAGAGGGTGTTAAAAAATTAAGGTGTAAGAGTTAGGGCAGAGAGGCGATGGAGGATTGAGAGGGAGAAAAGGGGGCAAATAGAATGAATTAGGAAGAAAAATTAAGATGAAAAGAGATGGGGTGTTTAAGGTTAGGTGTAGAAGGGAAGAGAAAGGAAGATTAGATATGGTGGAACAGGTTGCTGTTGCGGAGGAAGTTGATAATGTTGGAGGAAGGATTGTTTTTGAATAGATCCGAGATTGAGGTGGGCGAGGAGAGGAGAGACCTGGAGTCTAGGTATAGGGGACAGGTTAAGAGGATATGCTTGATGGAGAGTTCATTTCATTTCAGGAATGGAATTAGGAGAAAGAGAAAATATCATAATTTCTATAACGCTGTACAGCAATAAACACTTTTCACAATTTAAAGTCTAATCATTTCCATGATATTGTAGATGTATTTTTCAACTAAAAAATGACAAAAACTTTAGAGCTATTTATGGATATATAACACACTTTGGAAACACATTACAGAAATTTGAAACTGATGAGCAATATTGCTTGGAACAGAGTAGCTTCTCCCAAAAACCTAGCAACTGTTTAAATTCAGTATTTCCAACAGAAAATTCAACATTGCACTTCCAAGATGTCAATACTTTATGTACATGTAGTATACTTTTAAGTAGATTCCACAGTACTTCCTCCTTTAAAAGAATCTTTTAGGTTTATTACTTAGATTAACAAATGTTTTAAAAGGAAATGTATTAAAACACAGTGATGCAATTTTGTTCACATACGCAACAAAACAAGCCATGAATAAAGCTTCAAATTCATGTACATTTGATACTTTTCATGGATATTATTTCTGGTATTTATTTTACTTACAGCAGCACAAATATTATCAAACTTAAAAACAGCATTATTTCAAGACTTTATTTATGCTAAAATGTCATTCCCCTGAGTGGTAGAAAAATTGTTTTGGAAAGAAGGTGCCCTATCGGCTACCAGCATATCATGTTCATATTGGTATTATATTACATATTCCAGTACAAATTTAAAACATTTGTAAAAAGAAAAAAGTACATGCATATACATATTAAAAAACATAGCAGAAAATAAAAGAATATGAATAAATAAATAAGCAAATTTTGTTTAAAAATAAACGATTTAAAACAGTAATTCTAACTCTCCTGTCTGTAAGTAAATTGCCTCACAGTAAATGAATGAATTTTTTATTCTGTATTTTGGCAATATGTTAGGCTTTCGAAAAATTCAGTTTGAACGTGCTGATGACTTTGTAATGTATTGTGTAAATACAATAGCCCACAGTAGCCACAGTAGCCCGACAAGGCTATAGTTGGTAATGCAAGTTATTACATTATGCATTAAGACATGTTTAAAATGGTCGATTGGCTTTTACCTGACATTGCAGGTGCCCGAGTGAAATTCTTTGTAGCCCCAGGCAGCCAGCGCAACCCTATTCTAAAGAACATTTTCAGTCTTTTGTAAAAATTAAAAGCTCATTATGAATGAAATTTGCTTCAACTGAGCATCTGCTTTTTTCAGCATGTGTACGTAATACTCATGTGCAGTGGCGTAACTAATGAGGGGGGGGGGCAGCCGTCCGCGGCCCTATAAGGGGGCCCATAAAACATATATACCATTACACCTGACCCCCCCACCCTCCCGGCTTATAGGGCCCTAGCTACACCACTACCCATGTGCCCCTAACATTCACAATGTTACTTGCACTTAGTGTCTTTTCAAATAAACTAAATATTCATGACAAGCAAATAATACCTTTGATTCAATCTGAGTCCAAACATTATCCATGCAATATTGCACAGCTCCACATTCTTTTGCCTGTGTGATGGTGCCACACCAGTATCCTGGTCCATACGCACACTGCCTATTGACTACAGCTGCGCTTGCTATAAGAAAAGACAGAAACAACTAATTCAAAGTCAACTGTGATCAATATTACAGCTTCGATAAATGTTTAGAAGCATCTATATTATATAACAACAAAATTGCATAACTTTCCCCTTTAGAAGAAAAAGGATTACAAGGTGTTCCAAAAAGCCGTCAACCATGGTCAAGAATGATAAAGGTGGTAAAAGCAAAAGAATTTCTATCAAGACACTGATTTGCGCAGAATAGCTTAAGTAGGCATATTAAAATGAAAATGTTTAATATTACTACACATCAAGCCGAGAAAGCTACAACTGGGAAATACGAAATAAAGGAGAAAACGCCACAACTTTGCGAGCAAGAAAACTTTTATTACTACATCCTTCTCAAGTCTCATCTGGGTTAATTACAAGTGACTAAACTTGGTAACTTAATGTAAACATTAAGTAAAAGTCAGGATTCATGAACAAAAGTAGTGATATTTGAGCATGCAGATTAACATAAATAACATTCTTATAACTTGGAAAATAATGAAAAAAATGAGGATAATATGTTTTATAATGGAAAATCACCTTAGTTACAGAGATAATAAGTATTTATAAACTTTGAACCAATAACAGAATGGGGCAGTTTAATGGATAGACAGTGACGAAAATGATTATTATCAAACTGTTCCAATTTATTAAATATTTTAATATCCTGTAAGTGGTATACAAGTTGAAATAATTCTATAAACCAGTTCCACTTTCTCCCTGCTTCATGAGAATTTCTTTTTTTAATAAAAGTGCACTTCAGTTTCACTTTAAAATTTCAATAATTCGTGGGAAAGTGATTGTAGCATGTAATCGCATGCTACATTAACTTTCCCATTAAATATTTAAATTTGAAAGTAAAACTGAAGCGCACTTTTAAAAAAAAAAAAAAATTCCCATAGAGCAAAGAAAAAATGGAAATGGATTATAGAATGAATTCAACTAGTATACCACTTACAGGATATTAAAATATAAGTTGAATTGGAACAGTTTGATGATAATCATTTTCATATGGTAGAGTTAAAAAAAAACCTTCCAGTTCTTATCACAGGCATGAGAAATAGGGTACATCTCTTCCATCTGGTGAATATAAAGCCAACAATGGCTTTGGTCTTTTTGCTGGAGCACAAGAACAACAGTTAAGAAATAGGGAGCCCTGAGAATATGGCAGACTACTCTTATAAATCTAGTGTAAAAAACATGCTTCATAAATTAGATTGGCCCCTGCTAAAAACAAGAAGATACAACACCCGGCTACATATGTTATATAAAATCAATAACAATCTTGTCGCCATCAATAAAGATGAACTTATCCCCACCGTTAGAGCTAATACAAGAAATAATCATAACCTTAATCTCCAGGTTCCCTATGCTAAAAAGAATGTACATAAACACTCTTTCTTCCTTCACACACTAAAGGATTGGAATACTTTACCGTCAGACATTGTACATGCACCAAGTCTCAACTGTTTCAAAGCTAAACTTACTAACACTTGTATTGCTAACAAGTTTTTTATATTTTTTACTCATACTTTTTAAGCTCGGTTGGCGTTCATGTCCTCTTGAAGGTTTTTTGCCGACTTAACCGATTCAGATTCAAAAATGCGACAGTTGTGACCTATTTTCAATAGACCTCTTAAATTGTACTGTAATTATTTCCAACTTAACTTGTGCAATTTCCAAGTGCCCACACACCAGGGATAACAGATAAATTGAGAAATATCAAGGTGCCCTGAAAATGTGTGTATTGAAAGGGTAGTGGTTGTGACATACTGCTTCAACTTTACAGTACTGTAATTATTTACCTATGAGATTGAACTTTTTTTTTTCAAATGAGGTTTGGATAGTTTGCAAGATTTTCCAACCCTGGCAAATCCATCAAGCTGTGAGAATTCAACATGTCCTCTGGGAAGTATTATTTTCTTTGCATTTGTGGTTGTCCAAAAGAAAACTTGTGATGTCGTAAAATGTTTTGTATGCATTCGTGTGAAGGCTAGGGCCAGGCTAGGGCCTAGTGAAGGCAATGTTGGAAAACATTTAAGTCCCTTTCAGTCATACTATTTTATGGCTGCACGACCACAGATTCCACATTGAATTATTGCCCGTATGAATTATATTCTCTGTGTAAATTAAACACAATATTTTGCCTCTATTTTTTACCCTAAATTTTGTGCATGTATCATTAGTAATAGCCTTTTTAAAACAATTTATAATTATTTGAAAACCATTTTTGATATCAAGTACAAACTTGTATATCTTAGGATATCTTAGGATGATACTAAATACAGGTTGCAAAACCTCAAGTTCCAGCTGTGTCGGTGTTGGTCTAATTAATATTGGCCGGCTTCATAGTCAAACCTTAAAGGCTCTGAGCTCTAGAAATTGTGCAGACAGTACACTACCAGTATGTCAAAAAGTGTATTCCGGTTATATGATAACTATGTGGAGTCAGAGTCATAATGTTGTTGGAGGCCTAATTTGTTATCTTCCCAGTTTATATTAGTAGCCGTAGTGACTAGGCGTAGTACTAAAGTTAGTAGTTTGACTACAACTTGAAAATCGTAGTGATACTTGGAAAATTGCGTTGAATTCTGTACTTGTATTATGCACCACCCAGCGTTGCACAAAAATTGCATTTAGTCCTAATGTTAGGTATATTGCAAAAATTGAAATCAGTGAAATATTTCTGAACATGATCTAACGTTAGGCCTAAGTTTAGCCTAAATTTCATATTCGAGTTTTCGGTTATCCGGGCATTTTGAACATCTGGGACTCTTTGTCGGTGAGAACGTGCTACGATTTGTGCACAAGTGAACACCACGCTTTATTTTATTTACGCACGATACTTGTATTTCAAAGTTGAAAGTAATCTTTTCTACGATATTTCCTCCACATTTGCAACAATTTCCTGCAAAATTACCAAAGCGAACGTAGAGATTTGGGCTCTAAAGGTGACCGATTTCACACTGGCTGTTATAGTAAAATGCTTTGTTTTCACTGACAGACTGGTTGTTCAAATTTACACACGTTGTTGTGAGTCATCACGCAATTCGGTCAGTTTTGGAAAAATGGGGGAAATGCGGATGCTGCTAACAAGTCTACCTTGGTTAATTTTTATGTCATATTTACTTTGTTTCATTTAAATACAACAAAAAGTACAATTTACTGGAAAAAAGAAGTAGGGTTAAAATTAAGTTTCTTAAATAATCACTTTTTTGTTTTCAAATTGTTTTTTGGGAACAAAAGTATTAAAGATAGACTTGTTTGCGGCATGCACATTTTTCCCATTTATCCATGATTCTATGCGCTGCAGTCATCACAAACACTCGAATTGACGGAAGACATAGGCTAAGTACGGAATAAAGTCATAATTATAATTGTTAAGCTCTATCGTGGTATCAAACGAAATGGCCCAACTCATTCATTCAGTCAAAAAAACTTCCTTCTTCATAATCATATTAACAATAACAGCAATAGCCTTTACTAATACTATAGCATACTGCATAGGTCCAACCCATTTCGCGAAATAAATTCTACTTACCTAACGCTGATAAAACCAGCAATGAAAATATTATCCTCATGATTGAAGAAGGTCGAAATAAACAATAATGATATTGCAGAATGCGGGTATCTTCACCCTTTGGCTGTTTAATCTACAATAAAACTGTAACTGGTAAATTTTCGTTTCTCCGGTTAGCAAATGTTGAAGTTGTTGTACACGGTTGTACTTTGTCACAGGGTTAGAAAAGCAAACACAAAATGTTGACTAAAAAGCACATGACACAGTACAGGCAATTACAGACCCATCACGTGTGCGATTGATTGTTGTGGCCTGCGATTGCAAAGTAGGCGGGGTTGGAAAGAAACACTCCATCTTTGCCACCTCCCTTGAAAATATTAACTTCAAACTTCTGATTGGTCAAAAAAGTAGTCGTAAGAAGCTTGAAGAAGCTTGCGGTCTACCTCTGTAAAGACTCCATGGGCTTATTTGTCATGATTTTCTATCAAATAGGATTCACAAGAATATATACATAAAGAAAACACGTACATTTACTGGGAACAAATAAGCAAACATTTTGTAGAAACAGTGAAGTGGCGAATAGGTTAACTGTACTGGTCTATGGTTTGTTGAATTTGTCTTAGCAGGGAGTTGGCAAATAATGCCAACCCTCTGGTCCCAGCATGGGTCTACGCCAGTGCACCACAACTGGTTATCAAAGGCCGTGGACATTGACTTGGTTGCCGATGTTATGTCTGTCCGTACGTCGTACCTGTGTTCTCGTCCGGGTCGTATTAAGCGTTTCGTGATAGCATTTGTACTATCATAACCGAATACGCAGGCGACGACCCCGTCATTGTAATTGTGTGTGCAACTCTCTCTCTCTCTCTCTCTCTCTCTCTCTCTCCCAGCATGGGTTTTTACCTAAGAGGTCTTGTGTGTTTCTAATTTATTGGAATTTCTTGATGATGTTACTAAACAAGTTGAATCTGGTCATTATGTGGATGTTATCTATTCAGATTTCCACAAAGCATTTGATTAGGTTCCGTTTGGCAGGCTCATGTTAAAAACAAGAGCGCTAGGTGTGGAGGGAAAGTCTGCCAGTTGAATAAATTCTTGGTTAATTGACAGGTCACAAAGAGTTGAAGTATCTCCATGGAAGAAGGTTAGATCTGAAGTGGTGTTCCTCAGGGTTCTGCATTGGGTCCGCTTCTTTTCTTAATCTTCATTAATCAAATTGATGTTTCCCTTGGATCCAGTATTTGTAAATTTGCTGATGACACTAAGCTGTACAGGATTGTTGATGATGCTAGGGATTCTTTACTTTTGCAAACTGATCTGGATAAGTATGGTTGTGTTGATCAAGAAAGGGCTAGAGGTGTTGTCATTACTAGCAATCCGAAGCCTTCTAAACAGTGTGTTTTAACAGCTGCAAGGGAAAATAGGATGCTTAGTTTAAATAGAAGAAAATTTTGTTTTCTTGGTAGAGAGGTTGTTCTTAATTTGTATAAGCAGTTAGTCAGGCCTCATCTTGAGTATGCTATTCAGGCTTGGAGTCCCTTTTATAAGAAGAATAAGTTCATTTTGGAGCAGGTTCAGCGATGAGCCACTAGACTTATTCCCGAAGTAAGGACTGTCTGTTATGAACCTAGGTTGCGAGTTTTTGGTTTGACCATGCTTGAGTTGAGAAGAGTACGTGGCGATATGATTCTGGTTGTGATGCTTTGACTGTCTGTTATTTCTTGCATGTTTCAGCTAATCCTCATGTAACACGTGGTAACAGATTGAAGTTGACCAAAGAGATCTCACGGATAGGTATTCGGTGTTTTAGCTTTTCGCAAAGAGTCGTTAATGAGTGGAATGGTTTGCCTGAGTGGGTAGTTAGCTCCAATTCTGCTCACAATTTCAAGGTCAACATTGATAAGTTCTTTATTAACTCTTTGATTTTTTAAAGATTTTTGTTGCGGTGGTGGTGGTGTTAGTTTGGACTTTTTATGAGGTGACTAACCCTTCTTAGCCCGTAATCTTGTTATGTTATGTTACTTAATCCCGAAGTAAGGAATCTCTCTTATAAATGTAGGTTGCACATTTTTATTTTGACTACGCTTGAGTTGAGAAGAGTACGTGGCGATATGATTCTGGTTGTTAAGTACCTATCTGGTAGTGATGCTTTGACTTTTTTCTTGCATGTTTCAGCTAATCCTCATGTGATACGTGGTAACAATTTGAAGTTGACCAAAGAGATCTCACGGATAGATATTCGGCATTTTAGCCTTTCGCAAAGAGTTGTTAATGAGTGGAATGGTTTGCCTGAGTCGATAGTTAGCTCCGATTCTGTTCACAATTTTTAAGTCAACATTGATAAGTTTTTTACTAACTCTGGGCGTCTTTGATTTTTTTTTTTTTTGTGGTGGTGGTGGTGGTATTAGTTTGGGCTTTTTATGGGTGACTCACCCTTCTTATCCCCTCTTGCCCACCTTTAGCTACGCCACTGCGTAGAAAGAAAGAGCGTCAAGCGACTGAGGTGAGAAGAAAGTAGGCATGGCAGAGGTCATATACGTTTCATCAGAGAGGAACGACTATGGAGTATCAACATAAATCAGGAGCTCAAAAGAGAAAAGACTCGGACGGTGGAAGAGGCACTCTACCTATGAAACATGTAAACATAAATAACACAAATTAGGGTCGTATTATTTAACTTTATTTCTGTATTTCATTCAATTACTTTTCGATATCATCAGCATAGTCTAAATCTTCTAATGTTGTAAACATGTTCCATCTTATTCCTGGTTGTCTGTTGATGTTTTCAAAACTCAAAGTCTAATGTGAGGATGAAGAGTAATCCAGACATTGCACATCATCCTTGTCTGACTCAATATTGAACCGGTCAGATCATTACCATCAAAATCTACAACACTTACCTTCATACCAATCATGTATTATGTTGATGTATTTTTGTGGGGTTCCGTATCTTTTCATTAATTTTCATAGAATATTTCTGTTAACACTGTCAAATGCCTTTGCAAAATCAACAAAGTTTAGATACAGTGAAGCTCTTCAATCTATGCTCAGCTCTCAAGGGCTTGTTTGAGCCTTTTCTTTTCCCAATAATTTAAAGGCTATTTATCGTGATCAATATGTGGCGGGCTACAATTTATTCCAAAACGATACTGATTGGCCTGTCAATGTATGTGCGCACTGTGCTATTGTATTTCGACCAATCAAAACATAATATTTTAATTTATGGTTATGGTTATGGTAAGAAAACTTATATAGCGCACATTACTGCAAAACGATGCACTCAATGGCGCTTTACAAAAATAACTATAATATAAATAAACAACTTAAGTGCTACAAAGAATCATAAATAAACATAAAAAGATATGTGAACTACGAGTAAAAATATAATTACGAAAAATACTGAGTAAATAAATGGGTTTTCAAAGCCTTCTTAAACAATGGGAGGGTGGCGGTATTTCTAACATTAATATGGAGGCCATTCCAGAGTGTGGGTCCAGCAATACTAAACGAGCGGTCAGCAAACAATTTCTTTTGGGTAAAGGGAACATTAATAATGAGGGCGGCAGAAGACCTAGTGGCATAGGAGGATGTTTTAACATGGAGTAAGTCAGACAGATATGAAGGGGCTAAGTTGTTGAGACACTTGTAGACAAGAAGGAGAATTTTGTACTTAGCACGGGCCTGAACAGGAAGTATATGTAGACTGCGTAAACAATCTGTTGAACTATGGAATTTGGATTTCTTTAGAATTACTTTAGCTGTGAGGTTTTGTACTCTTCGAAGAGGTTGCAAGTAGGAAGAGGGTAGGTGACAAATAAACTATTACAATAATCCATATGTGAAAAAATGAGGGAATTTGCCAATTTCAGTGAGGTAGTTTTATCTAGGTAACGACGTATCTTTTTTAGTTTGTACGAAGTAAAGGATGCTGCTTTAGCTTTTTGTGAGATGTGATGCTTGAGGTTAAGATTCGCATCTACAGTTACACCTAGGAATTTTACAGTTTTAGCCCTTTCTACGGTTACACCACCAATGGACAGTAAGGATGTGTCACACTTAACTAGCTGTTGAGTACATCCCAAAACAATAAATTCGGATTTGTCATCGTTCATTTTAAGACGATTAGCGTGCATCCAATTCCGCACACCTACCATGGTAGATTCCAGACCTTTCATTGCCATGGCCTCGGAGTCGTTATCACCTGGCTTAAAAGAGGTGTAGATGCTATGATCATCAGCATAGCCAATGATTGTTTGATCATCTGTTACACATTCATCTAATGTACTGGTATAACAAGTAAAGAGAACCGGACCATTTATGCTACCTTGAGGAACAGAGAAATCAATGTCTACAGCTTCAGAATACTCTTTTCTCACACATACTGAAAACTGCCTGTCAGATAGGTAAGATGATAGCCATTTATGGGCGGTTTCACGAACGCCGAAACGCTTCTGAAGTATATCTAGTAAGAGCTGGTGATTGACCGTGTCGAACGCTGCGCTGAGGTCCATTGCAACGAGGGGCGTCAGCAGCTTTTGTTCCATGTTGTTCAATATAGCATCAAATAATGCTACCAAAAGAGTCTCTGTACTGTAGTGAGGACGATATGCGCTTTGATATGTTGGGAGAAGGTGATAGTTGTCGATATGTTGGAAAAAACTCCCGAGAAAGGCTTTCTCTACAAGTTTAGAGACAAATGAGAGGTTACTCACTGGGCGGTAATTCTTTTTAATATGTTCAAGATTTGATTTTTTTAGCAGGGGCTTAACAATTGCATGTTTCCAAGAAGTGTGGAACTCACCAGATGTCAGAGAAGTGTTGATAATCTTGCGAATAGCTGGGGCAAAGATATCACAGTGCATCTTCAATAATGACGATGGTAGTGGATCAAGGTCACAAGTTGTAGGTTTTGCCTTTTTGATAAGATCAACCACGGCTGGAATATCTAACAATGGCATAAAATTGAAAGGCGAGATATCCAATTCAAGCGGATCATACATCGGGTTGCTTTCAAGATCCGTTCGCAGATGATCAACTTTTTCATAAAAGTATTGGGCAAAATCATCAGCTAACTGATCGTCCGACATTCCTTCTGGCATGGGGTTATGTTTTGATGACCCTGTAATGTTCGCAATTGTGCAAAAGAGTTGACGGGAATCATTTCCGCATGACTCTATTTTGTCTCTTATATAGTCACCCTTACGTGACTCTAGATGTCGCTTGTAATCGTTGCGTAGAGAACGAAATAGAATTGAGTTTTCAGCTGTGGGATGGTTAATCCAGCGACGTTCCGCGTCTCGTGTGGCAGTCTTTAGTTCAGACGCTTTGCTGTCAAACGAAGGTACGAGGGGTCGGGAAGTAACAATCTTTGAAATGATAGGTGCATGGAGATCTAAGACTTTGTGTAATCGAGTATTGTATTCGTTCACCAGATCGTCCAGATTATCAAGATTCAAGATTTGCTGAAGTTCATTGTTTACATCAGCCCTAAAACTCTCATGATTAATGCTCTTAAGCTTGCGATATTGAACCAGCTTCCTTTCAGCTGCGGGGCGAGAAGTGAAAATGTTGGCAATGATAAATATATGATCCGAAAGGAGTAGTCCACTCGTTATGTTGGTAACCATGATATCACATTCATCACGAGCCAAGATTAGGTCAAGAATATTTCCGGATATATGCGTTGGTTCTGATAGCAGCTGATCTAATGACAAGGAACTGAGAACGGTGATGAATTCTTGTACATTATTGTCTGAAAACTTGTTCATGTGAATATTAAAATCTCCCATGAATATAGGTCTGTTAGCTGATAAAGATATATCACTGGCAAAATCTGCAAATTCGCTCATAAATGTAGGCAATGTCACTGGATGGCGGGCTGAATATGGGGGACGATATACAGCGACCAAGTCAAATGTAAATGAATTAATTTTTACAGCAAAAAGCGCATATTCAAATGAAGTGTATTCACCATGGTCATTTAGTTTACCTCGTACGTTAGAGACGACAACTGTCCTTTAAATGGCCGTCTTATTGTGCAGTTTCTATCCGATTCCATTCTTTATTTAAATTTCCATTTCTCCTGCTTGAGATACTTTTTGTTCAATTCTCTCTCTTACCTCGGTGCATTTCAGTTTGTTGGATGTATAAAAACAGTTCTAGTTTGTCCAACTTTCTTCTGTACCCTCAATTTGATTTTAAAACTGCCAATAAGAAGGTTGTGGTCACTGTGAATATCAGCTCCTCGTGTAGTTCTTAAACTAGAAGTGAGTTTCTACATTTCTTTGATATGTGGTCAATTTGATTATTGTGTTACCACACGGTGATGTCCAAGTACATTTATGTTTTTCTCTGTGTTTGAATAAAGTACCACCGATTACTAGGCCGTTTATTTTGCAAAAATCAGCAAAACGTTTTACATTTTTGTTAATAACTCAAATTCCCTGCCTTCCAATAATGGCATCTCTTCCCTCATTTCTCGTACCAACCTTTGTGTTAGCGTCTCCCATTACAACTAACACGTCATGCTTCTGCACCTCGTCGATGATTATTTGCAGCTGCTCACCGGCGTCTTTTGCCTCGTCACTGCTTTAGAGAAATTAGTTATCTTGTTACTACACCATTTGGCAAAGAATTCTATAAACTTATGGCACCAGGGCCGTAATTCCCGGGGGAGACAGGGGACATGTCCCCCACTTTTCAGCAGAATTTTGACAATTCAGCACATTTTGGGAGAAATGTGCCTTTGCCCCCCACACACACACACACTTTGGACCCCCTCACACACACACACACTTTCTCAATGAGACTTACGACCATGTTTGGCACCTTGCAGTTGTACTTAGAGTTATCGGAAGGAACTCGGAGTAAGGGGAAAGAAATCCAGTGCAAATACTTTCTTCATTAATGCCACCAATAATTTCATTGGAGGCCTAAATACAGTAATGTTTTAAAAATATCATGAAAACATATCTTCAAAATTGTAAAAATGTTTTTATAATATCATTTTCATGTTAAACACATTTTTTGCATAATATTATATGAAAAATGTTATAATAATGTTTTTATTACTTTACATTATGATATTATTAAAACATAATAACACAAATTGTTATAAAGACGTTTTGTGCCCCCCCCCCCCTCCTCCCCACAATAACAAGGGGAATTCATTATTTAGGCCATGTGTATCAATATAACACTTAGGCTTATATATTTCACTTCAGAGAATAATAAACAATGAACTAAAACAAACTACAAAGCGAAAACAATGAAAATGAGGAAAAAGAAAAGATATTAATTCGAGTAAAAATAGCGTTAAGCCGTAATAATTTTTAGGGATAATTATTCTTTGCAAAATCCACATTATTCAAACTCAGTGCCGTGGAGAAACTTTGGCAGTCGAGTTTTAAAGCTAAACAGTGGTATGAAGAAGATGCAACAAATTTCTGATTATTGTTTTCTTGGAGGATTATGGAACTCGGGTGCACGCCTTTTGACATAGAACAACATATTTGGTCGTGGGTAAGGATGGGAGTGCAGAGCCGTTTACCGTCCTGTTTACGAGTTTTCGTGTCTCTTTGTCATTCAGTGGCGTAAGAACCAGGACATGAAATGCAATAACCAGTCCGGTCCGTCCACGCCTCCCGATCGGCGAGATCTCCTAATTGAGAGATTTCTTGTCATTATAACCCACAATGCATCTTTCCAAATCTCTCTAAAGAAATACATAACGGTAAAATAGGTTAAAGCCAAGGTAAGAAAACTGTAAGCAAAATATTCTAATTTTATTGGTGCAACAGAACAATTAAAGAGGCGAAATCGTCATAAGTGCACAATATTTATAATTCCTCTCAAATTTTTGATTGGTTGAAGTTTTGCTGCGCGATTCGTTGTCTCGTATTGCAAGGTATATAGTTATTTAAAACCATTGGAAAGTCATTCTACGAGATAGCTTAGTACTAGTAGGTTACGGCTATCGGAAGCTACTTTTGTTTTTCTTATCAACAGTCGTGAGTTCGAGAATCGTTTATTGTGACTTTTGCTTTCATCTTCTTCTTCTTTCTCAATAATTTTTATTTGGGGACTATTATTGTAGAATTATAATACTAATCTTTCGCTTTCTGACAAACGCGTTGAAAAAACAAAGAAGTTTCTCGTCACAGTAACGTAATGCACTGTGTATGTAACTCGACACACAACGTAGATGCTAGTGTCTGGCTGTACAAACCATGGAGTTCTCTTTTAACTCCATACAAGCAGACAGTGGATCGGTTCTTGCGTCCACAACCGGAAGTGACGTCAAAAATCGCGTCCTTAATTTTAATGAGACGAGCCTCCCTCTTTAAATTATTTTCTCCAGCGCAAATTTGACTTTCACCAGAGAATTTTAAAGTAATCTTTGGAAATTTTTTTCAATAGTTTCTGAAAGAGAAGATTTTAACATTTTAGTCACCGGCAAAAGCTCAAATTATACAAAAGAAGTTCCAGAAATATCAATTTCAATATCATTTTCAAAGAATACAACTTGAAATTAACAGAATTTGAAAAGATAAACAAAATGTAACGGCTGAAATTTTTAACAGATTAAGTTATGGTCACTGCGCATGTTTCATTCTCCCAATCAGGAGATCTCCCAATCGGGAGCGTGGACCGGACTGATAATGTTATTTGGGACCAATCACCATTTTGACTCCCAATAATAACAGTCTAACGAATTGATTTGGAAGAATAGTTTTCTACATTGGGACATCAAATCATGTTCCAACTGCAAATGCAGTTGTATTGTTTTTTAATTTGCAGTGAGACTTTCATATAGGGTTTCTTTACCAGAGTGAGAGAACCATGCACCCTGAATTTCAAGTTACTTTGATTTGAAGCCCCTAGTTAGAGCAATGTATACAGTCCCTGCTGTAAATTCCAGTTCAACCCATTTGAAGTTTTCAACAAGGTTGAACTGGGTCGAACTAGGTTATCTACTTTGCCCTATTTGAACCCAGTTCGCCAGTGCACCACAACTGGTTATCAAAGGCCGTGGACATTGACTTGGTTGTCGATGTTAAGTCTGTCTGTATGCCGTACCTGTGTTCCCGTCCGGGTCGTATCAAGCGTTTCGTGATAGCATTGTTACTATCATAGCCCGCATACGCAGGCGACGACCCCGTCATTGCAATTGTGTGTTCATTCGCCCTCGAACCCAGTTGTTCCATTTTCCATATTAACTTAGTTGGAAAAAAACCCAGTTCAATCGGAATTTTCAGCAGGGGTGCAACCCCTTTGGCAGGGGTGGGACCCCTTTGGCAGAAGTGGGACCCTTTGGCAGAAAAGGGGCTCCTTTGGCAGAAGTAGGACCTCTTTGGCAGAAAAGGGACTTTTTGGCAGAAAAGGGACTCCTTTGGCAGAAAAGGGACCCCTTTGGCAGAAAAAGGACCTTTTGGCAAAAAAATGACCCTTTGGCAGAAAAGAGACCCCTTTGGCAGAAAAAGGACTCCTTTGGCAGAAAAGGGAACCCTTTGGCATAAAAGAGACCCCTTTGGCAGAAATTTTGGCTCAATTTATGTAATATTTTTTTTTTCCCTTGCTTTAGCCGAAGTTAGACAATTCCTATGAACGTTTCTGAGGACCTTTTTCCGTGGTGCCACTGATCTAAAGGGCGGGGTCCTCTACAAGATGGACCGGAGTGGAGATTTCAGGGCTTTTCTTATTTCCACCGTGCGGCATTTGCGTAGACTGTCTGATCTAAAGCAACTCTTAATGCCCACACCAAACCATTATTCTTCATGCATAAAACACAATCTTTGACATTGCTACTTACCAAAAACTTCTTTTTGTTTATTGTTCTCTCAATAGTTTACTAGCTATTACATTTTCAGATTTCTTCATGCTCTCTAATTCTTGGCATAAGTACTCCGCTAAACATAACTTAAATCTTTGTTTACCTTATCTAAAGCTAACTTCCTATATATATATATATATATATATATATATATATATATATATATATATATATATATATATATATATATATATATATATATATATACATACATACATACATACATACATACATACATACATACATACATACATACATACATACATACATACATACATACATACATACATACATACATACATACATACATACATACATACATACATACATACATACATACATACATACATACATACATACATACATACATACATACATACATACATACATACATACATACATACATACATACATACATACATACATACATACATACATACATACATACATACATACATACATACATACATACATACATACATACATACATACATACATACATACATACATACATACATACATACATACATACATACATACATACATACATACATACATACATACATACATACATACATACATACATACATACATACATACATACATACATACATACATACATACATACATACATACATACATACATACATATATATATATATATATATATATATATATATATATATATATATATATATATATATATATATATATATATATATATATATATATATATATATATATATATATGATAGGGAGGCAGGGAGGATGCATGGAAGGTAAGTATAACTCTCGTAAATATCCCCGCTACGCTTAGCGGGGTAAATTTACTTCAAGTTATACCTTACCTTCCATGCTATAATATGCAATCAGATTGCAACCGAGGATAGGAAGGAAGGGAGTTCAGATCGCCGCACATTTTTTTTTTTTTTTTTTTGGCTGGTACGAAAACTCACACGAACCGAATCCCGTTTAAAGGACGAAATTCCTTCACCTCGGAAGGATGAAAGACCTCAAGAGTGGGAGGAACTAAAACATAGGAAACCACGGCGAGGTACAGTCAAACCGAACAAGGCACCATTCGTTGACAGTAACGGAGGCAAACCTCGAAAGAACCTGAGCGTAAAGCCCAGAAAAACAAGCCAGCCGGAAGAGCATTTGGACACAATTACAGCAAAGTGTCCACAAAAAACGCCACAAGCCACACCGGATTCGTCCACGAGACAGAACCGGCGAGGAAACTACGATTGGGAACGGCGTGTACCAATGAAAACGAATTGAAGAAATCCCGGACAAGGAAAAATTCGTTAGCGCATAACCGCGTAAGAGCTAAAGTTAGCGGGGAACACGAACGTCGAAAAAGTGAGTCAGACCAAAAACAAGAGAAAAACCGCAAAAGCGGTTTCTCGAACGCCGCACGAGATCCCGTGAAAAGAGGTTATGCCCCGAACCCGAGTGCATACCGCGGCCGTTCTATGAACAGTTCAGACTACTTTAACAGAAAGCCACTGGATGATTTATCGGAGGAAAATGTCACATGACACACTACGAAGAGATCTCCCAGAACTCACCAGTGGTCGCAAGTCAAAGACCGTAGACCCCACCGGAAAAACCCTGGTGGATAGCTGCAAGGTATCCCAGAGCTCATGACGGAACTATGACAAAATCGTCCCTGACCCGAGGCTCGTACGTGAAGCCTGCAAGGTCTCGAGCAGCCAAAGTTCGTCCTGCGCCGAGACGAAAAAGGGTCAAGTACCGCCCAAGTTTCCGACAGAAGGGGTCACAAGAAAAGTGCCCCGACCTTGATCAAGAAGCCCCCGTCGGCACCGACGGTGATATCTGACGGTGAAAACCGTAGCAGTTGCGGGACCGCGTAGCTCCAGGCCACGCCTATCAACAGCGAAACTTGTCTAAGAAGTTGACTGGAGAAAGTGTTAACGTACTCACGTATAGTAACAACCTTGAAACCGCGGAGCCTACGGCTATGGGCGCGGAGAAAACGAATACCGTATGTCTGTACGGGCAGTTAAGTAACAGGCCGTAAAACCGCAAGGAAGCAGCTGTAAGGTGTTAAAGTATGGAAGGAACCATACGTGCCGTTGTTGGTAATAGCTACCCCAAACGTAAGGTTGTCTACCAAAAGGCCACCTATGGTCAAGAAAATATCCTTCATGGAGGTAATATTGACAAGTAGGGGTAACGTACTACGTCAACCGTATGAGTCATAAACCCCAACACTGGGGTAGAAATCACGAAAGAGGTGACGTCCTGTGTATACTACACGGACCGTTAAACACCCTGCACCACGGAGCGGAAAAGCGCGTGGCTACTGGGGACTTACGCCGTACAAAGTACGCAACCCGTTAAGTATAATAGATCCGTTATGGGTCTACAAAGGCGTCAGCATGACAAGTAAAAACCACGAGTCCACCGCCAACGATGTCGCTGTGCACCACGGAGCAAAAAGCTCGTGGCTACGCGAGGGGGACAACTGGTACTGGTACGTGTCCCGAACGAAGTAGCGATCAGTACCAAAGGACCGTCTAGGTCCACGATAGCGTGAACGTACTACACCTGTAACGTGAGTCGTTATCTCATTATACCTCTATTCACCACAGGGCCACCGAGTAAGTGGCGACGCGTAGGGAAGAAGTACACAGTACGCGTTCCGTTGAGAATAGGTAAAATATATATAAACTGAGGCCGTAAGAAATACGGAGGAGTTCACGTGCCACGCAAGCTATACGAGTCGTAAACTGAGTTTGTTCCATCACGGAGCTACGAAACCGGTAGCTGCGTGGGGAAGAGGGGACGACCGTCGTACTCAGTACGTGTCCCGGTAAGAGAAACGGCCGCGAACGCAGTAGTTCATGGCTACTGGTCCTCTACCACACAGCCGCGCCGCTGGTATAGGCCGTTAACTCCGTTTGTATAAAATCACACGGAGCCGCGAAGCCGGCGGCTACGCGTGGGGGACTGCCGTCGAACGCTAAAAACGTCCCAGCAAGAAAAGACGACCGCGGAACACTGCAACACGCGGCTAACGGTCGCAATATCCCGAAGTTCCGATACCCGGGTTTATCGTACGTTGTACGTAAAACCGCGTTAATATCTGTAGAATGTGAGCCGAGGGTCTCGTTCGACGCAAGAATCACATTCAGAGTAGTTTGAACGGTCGTGGAACTACGTAACACGGAGGGAATAGCTCGTGATGGTATGCCTCCCGTAAAGAAGGAAATCTTATCACCCGAGCGCTAGGCCTCGAAACCCGAGCAAGCGCTAACACGCGACGCATCCTGGGAGCGTGACGTACCGACAAACGGGGACTCGTCCTCGTGTCCATGAACTGGTGAAAAACTATGCGGAACCGTGACGTTCAACGCGAAAAATCTCACCAAGTCAGCTCACACGGACGTGGGGATCTCCGAAACTAACGGGTGTGACGTACGTTGTACGTTACCTTGCTGTAGAACTAAGCAGCACTACAGACCCAAACGTCATCCCATGCCCCGGACGGAGCCGCCAAGTTGTGTTACGGACCCGTACGGGCCGTAAAACAAGCCGTGGGGGCCGTATGGAACCGAAACCGAGCCGCACGGACCCTAATGGACCGTGCAAGGAATCCAATGGCTCTACAACTAGCCGTAAAAAGGGGACTAACTCACGTAAGACCCCGTAGGGCGTCGCCTCTTGTTGGCCGACCGGTCCCATCGTGGAACCGAGGACCACAGCGGTGTACACGGGTTTGAACAAGTCGATAACACCAAAGCGCAACCTAAGAAGCGTTTACATGCGACGCACCGCAGGACAGTCAAGGCGCGTAACGCACCGACACTAGGGACCTGCCCGTCGTGTCGATGATATAGGCGCAAAACATCGCGGAACTGTGACGTTCAACGCGGAAAATCCTACAGAGGCAGTTCACACGGCCGTGGGACAGCGTAGCTATGACCAAGCAGCTTCCTAGCTAGCGAACTCAACTTCGGGGTTCATCGTACAGTGTACGTTATCCGTTGCAAAAACTCCGAAGTCGTACAGGCCCGCACGGTCTCAGAGAAGCGTTTGCACGCTATGCAAAGCGGGACCTCTGAGGTGCGTAACGCACCGACGCACGGAGGCCTGTCCTCCGTGCCTACGATACTGGTGAAAGTAATTGCGGAAATGTAACGTTCAACGCGGATAATCGTATAAATGGTGTTCACATGATCGTGGAACTGCGTAGCTAATGGCCACGGAACCATGAATAGAATAGCTCACGGCGCTATACTACTTGTGAAGATTATCACTTGTCACCTGGCCACATAGCTCGTAGCTAGCGGGTGCATATCCGGGTAAATCGTACGGTGTACGATATCCCGTTACAAAACTACGGAGCCGTACGCATCCGAACACCGGAGCCACGCGCTCTCGGTCGCACCTTGAAAAATACCGGTCGCGGTGGAGTCTGTGCTCCGACCACGCCGCTGGAACCCAATCGCTGCAAAGAGTACCACGAATAGACTCGCAGCATAATCTGCACGCGTAACGCGTGAGATGGATGTGACCGGAGCGTAAAGCAAAGAAGCGTTATCACGCTATGCCGGGTCATCAAGGGTGTGTAGAGCATCGACGCCGAGGACCTGTCCTCCATGTCCATGATACTGGTGAAAATAATTACGGAACGGTAATGTTCAACGCAGACAATCTTAATTGCGTTCACACGAGTCGTGGAACTGCGTAGCTAATGGCTACGGGACCAAGAAGAAAATAGCTGTCCTGATGCTATACTTCTTGTAAAGAAAGTCATCTGTCACCTGACCACGTAGCGTAGTAGCTAGTGGGCGTATAACCGGGTGAACCGTACAGTGTACGTTATCCCATTAGAGATAAGTTCCGCTCACTGGAGCCGCCCAATGGAAGCGAAAGGACCCGTAAACGCGGACCGTGGACTCGTATGGAAAACGGACCCGTAAATACGGCCGCGGAACCGTCCAATGGAAACGGACCGTAAAACACGGACGTGGAACCGCACGGACCCGTAAACATGGGCCGCGGGAACCGCCCAATGGAACCGCACGGACCCGTAAAACACGGACCGTGGAACCGCACGGACCCGTAAACATGGGCCGTGGAACCGTATAACTGTCGTAGCCGTTGGCTACGGGACCAAGAAGAAAAATAGCTGTCTCAATGCTATACTTCCGGATGAACCGCACGGTGTACGTCTTTCAACAGGCGCCCGCTAGGAGTGGGCGTGGCGGCCCCGCCTCCCTGGCTTTGGACCTGGGTGGCGGTGGGGAGACGAAGAGGGCTCTCAGACCGCCGCTTCTCCACTTTCTCCGCCGCTCTTTGAAAGTACCGGTCGCGGTGGAGTCTGTGCTCCGACCACGCCGCTAGATCCCAATCGCTGCAAAGAGTACGGGATTTGACTCGCAGCATAATCTGCACGCGTAACACGTGAGATGGATGTCACCGGAGCGTAATTTAAAGAAGCGTTTGCACGCCACGCATCACGAGACATCCTGGGTGTGTAAAAACATCGACACTCGGGACCTGTCCTTCATGTCCATGATACTGGTGAAAATAAATACGGAACTTGTA
Source organism: Chiridota heheva (assembly GCA_020152595.1). Lineage (NCBI taxonomy): Eukaryota > Metazoa > Echinodermata > Holothuroidea > Apodida > Chiridotidae > Chiridota > Chiridota heheva. The sequence continues at coordinate 1,237,481 of JAIGNY010003096.1, forward strand.
ACGTTCAACGTAGACAGTCTTAATTTGCGTTCACACGAGCCGTGGAACTGCGTAGCTAATGGCTACAGGACCAAGAAGAAAAATAACTGTCAATGCTATACTTCTTGTCAAGAATGTCACCTGTCACCTGACCACGTAGCTAGTGGGCGTATAACCGATTAAACCGCACGATGTAACGCGGAACCCGTTAAATACGGACCCGTGTAAACACGGGCCGCGGAACCGCCGAATGGAACCGTCCGCCCGTAACAACGGGCCGCGGAACCGTATGGAACCGTCCGCCCCGTAATAACGGGCCGCTGGAACCGCCCGCCCCGTAATAACAGGCCGCTGGAACCGTATGGATCACGGAACCGCCCAATGGAACCGCCCGCCCCGTAACAACGGGCCGCGGAACGTATGGACCACGGAACCGCCCGCCCGAATAACGGGCCGCGGAACCGTATGGATCCCGGAACCGTATGGATCCGCCCCCGAACCGCACAATGCCCGCACATAGGGCTGCGGAACCGTCAGGGATGGTCCAACGGAACCGTATGGAACCGCCGCCCCGTAACAACGGGCCGCGGAACCGCACGGGACCGTCAATGGAACCGCCCGCCCGTAACAACGGGCCGCGGAATCGTATGGAACCGCCCAATGGAACCGCCCGCCCCGTAACAACGGGCCGCGGAACCGTATGGAACCGCCCAATGGAACCGTTCGCCCCGTAACAACGGGCCGCGGAACCGTATGGAACCGCCCAATGGAACCGTTCGTCCCGTAACAACGGGCGCTGGAACCGTATGGAACCGCCCAATGGAACCGTTCGCCCCGTAATAACGGGCCGCTGAACCGTATGGAACCGCCCAATGGAACGTTCGCCCGTAATAACGCCGGGCCGCGGAACCGTATGGAACCGTTCGCCCCGTAACAACGGGCCGCGGAACCGTATGGAACCGCCCAATGGAACCGTTCGCCCGTAACAACGGGCCGCGGAACCGTATGGAACCGCCCAATGGAACCGTTCGCCCCCGTAACAACGGGCCGCGGAACCTTATGGACTCACGGAACCGCCCAATGGAACCGTTCGCCCCGTAACTTTTTACGGGCCGCGGAATCGTATGGACTCGAACCTTATGGAACTGTCCTGAACTCACAACAACCAGCGCGCAGCGTTACAAAGGGTTGTGGAGTCGACAGGGACTGTCCAATGGAACCGTGTTTACAACTTAGGCGCGCTCGTTAACGCCCCTAAGAGGTTCTCTCTCTCTCTCTCTCACTTACGTTACGGAACCGCCCAATGGAACCGTTCGCCCGTAACTTTTACGGGCCGCGGAACCGTATGGACTCCCGGAACCTTATGGAACTGTCCCTGAACTCACAACAACCGGCGCGCAGCGCATTACAAGGGTTGTGGAGTCGACAGGGACTGTCCAATGGAACCGTTTTGGAACCGTGTTTACAACTTAGGCGACGTTCGTTAACGCCCCTAAGAGGATATCTCTCTCTCTCTCTCTCTCTCTTACCGTTCTAGGCGCAACGCCTCTAAGAGCGTAACCTTCTCAGTGAATCTCTTTTAAAAATATCTGAAAAGAGAAGAACATATATCCATGCGTACATACACAAATACGGCAAAGTAAGTATGATCTTACGGACACGCTAAAGAGAGACGAGGCCTAGCAGTCTAAACAGAACACCAAAACTCTCTTAAACAGAAAAAAAAAATTACTGAAAAATAAATTTCTTAAGAGAAGAACGTAAGTCCAAGCGTACAAACCTAAACACGGCAAAGTAACTATGATCTTACGGACACGCTAAAGAGAGACGAGGCATAGCATTCTAAACAGAACAACAACACTTGCTTTAACAGAAAAAAATTTAAAACCAAAAAATTTTCTATCTGAAAAACTTTAGAAACCCGAGAAAACGCATCCAACGTAATGACTTTACTAGCGCCGGGGTAGCGTGGGAAACACCAACCACTGTGTACTTGAGGTCTGTAAAGATAAAAAAGGAAAGATTATTTTCCCACCCACGGTCTCTCCGACACCCCAAGTTCAATCCTGAAAATTAAATATTTTATCTCCAAACTGTGTGAGAAAAATAAAAATATTCATATGCTGTTAACGTGAAAACGAAAATAAGCTCGCTAGTAACAACTGTAGCTCCCTAGAGTTGTTACAGGGCGACCCCACATTTACCCAGCGGTGACTAAGACCCAATGCGCATGCGCCAAAATCGAAAAAGGAAATTGGCCTAATGCATACGAGGTGTACTGAAATATCCTAACGTGTTAAACACTATACATAGTATAACGCTAGGGTCACCTCGAGGCGGGTGGGGCTAAGGGAGAAAAAGACTAATTCCCGGGGCGAGAGGTCCCCTAGACAGGCACAACCTGTGCTCTAGGACCTAAAACACCCACCACGAGAGTAGGACGCTCTCGAACTAGCCACTCGCTATGTACGAATGGAGACAAAAACCCGCTATCCTAAGTGTAGGCTACACGGGTAAAGTCGTGTAGGTCGGCCGAAGAAATCTCGGACCCATGGCTATCTCACCCTTCTCTCGGAAGACTTGAAAAGGCGAGCCAGATGAGAACGGGCAGCGTAAAAACCCTTCAGGTAGAAGCTGCCGAAGAGAAAAGAGTTAGAAAGGTTAATTAAAAATAAAATAAAAGTGACCAGTTTTCAGCGATGTTGTGAAACAAACGTGCTGAAAAAGAGTGAGGTGGTACAGAGGTATTATGGAGGTCAGGGCTTATGTTCGGCATGTTGGTGCCAAGATTCGGGAAATCACTTCCCACAGGTTACAAAAATATACTTCCTTTAACTCTATTAAGTCCCGTTTAAAAAACTATTTCTTATCTGCCTATAAAGACCAGTAGTAATAATTGTCGCCGCCCGGTAAAAAATTCCTATTCTCCGATCTAAGTAGGCCATATAAGTTTATCTTAACCCGTGTATTACGCACTCGTATTGTGCATTTTCTTAGAACAGTTTTGTTTTGGGCGGTGATAGGGTAGGTTTATGTGGTATTGAAGAAGAGGGGTCAGGAGGGTGGGATTTATGTAGGTGGGACGAGGGAAGGGTGGGTGTATATACATACCGAATTGATTAATCTATTGTCTTGTTTTCTGTTGTAGCATAAGGGTTTTTGCACCCATAAGCTTTAGGTAGTTTTTTTGCAAAATCTCCTCAGCCACTGTGTTTATAATTGTTAAACCATGTTACTCTTATTTAAATGTAATTAATTAGTATATATATATATATATATATATATATATATATATATATATATATATATATATATATATATATATATATATATATATATATATATATATATATATATATATATATATATATATATATATATATATATATATATATATATATATATATATATATATATATATATATATATATATATTTATATTTTACAAGAAGTATCTAATTTCAATCGATGTATATGTATATATTGAATTTGTAATTGTTTGGCTGGAATAAAGTATTTAAAATGAAATGAAATGATTGCATAGGGGTAAAATCGCAGATACGAAAAGTTTTGCAGATTCTAATTTGCACGATTAGAAATTAAGTACATTTGACTCTTTTGGTAATTCTGATGAAAATAATCGGTCTTTGAATTCGGTTGTGCCAGCCATATGGGATACAGGATCACAATATTTCCGAAAACAGAATTTCCAATTATCGATATATATAATTAGAGTGAGCCAATTTCCTACTTTTTCTCAAATTTCTGAAATTTTTTCCTAAAATATCCGACTCTTTCCTCAATATATCCGACCAGTGTTGCCCAAAATATCTTAATTTTCTCTCAAAATTTTTAAAATTTTCCTCAAAGTACGTTTTTTCAATAAATTTTAGGAAACTGGGAGGGTGGGTGGTATCTCCCACACCAAATAGGTTTGGGAAACAATATATCATATACTAATATACATGCATATAGGTTTGTTGAGACAAAACTCAAATGTGGCCCCTCAATGTAAAATTTCTTCCTATACGCCGCTAAAGGGGTGACGGAAGATGTTTGAATCTGGGGAACATGATTTACAGGGCAATTTTTCGACCGACATTATTTTGAAAGCATGATGTACAGTACGACAGTATTATAACTTTAGCAGAGGCAGCGGAAGATGATTGAATCAGGAAAGGGGCACAGGATCTGAGGGGCATTTTCTAACTGTCATGTTTTGATAGCATGTAGCACAGCAGTATAACTTTATAGTCAACCCTCCTCCCCCTCTCCCAGGACAAATTTCGAAACTTTTATTTGTCCGAAACAGCTTCAAATTTTAAAATATTTTGGTCCAAAATTGATTAAGTAAAACAAATTTATACCAAAATCTGCAAAAATTGGAAATTTCATAGATAAATCTAAATTGCAATAAAAAGAATAATTCATAATAACTGAATAAAGGGACTTAAATATATTTTGATATTTTAAATAATACTTTTTTATCTCTGTAAAGTGGCAACTTTTAATCTTTACAAAGAAGATGGGAGAGTGCACTTCAGTTTGTGACATGACAATGGCCAGGGTTCAAATAGTAAGTTTGCCCTGCATCTCCCATTTCAAAGATGTCCCACTAATGAAATTTGGGGTGGCTCGCACACTCTAGAAAGGTCCTATTTTCGGGAGTTTTTGAAAATTATAGGCTGGTAAAACAAGAGGTGAAGGCCTCTTAAGTATAAAAAATAAGTCCAACATGTAGGGCTGTTAAGCCCAACTTTGTCTGTAAGGGAAGCGCGTGAAATTTGACAATTTTCTTCTTTTTATGGCGATATCTGTGTTACTTTCTTAAATGAAAATATCATAGCCTTTGAAGAAAAAGTTTTTCAGTGTTTCAAGGGGTATGATACTTTCTCTTTGAAAGCGCACTTGTCCTCTTTGGGCACTTTTACATCTGAAAAAGGGCAATACATATACATTTGTGTGTATATATATATATATATATATATATATATATATATATATATATATATATACATGTATATATATACATATACATATATATATATATATATATATATATATATATATATATATACATATATATATACATATATATATATATATATATATATATATATATATATATATATATATATATATATATATATATATATATATATATATATATATATATATATATATATATATATATATATATATATATATATATATATATATATATATATATATATATATATATATATATATATATATATATATAGTGCCGCCACTATCGTCGGTGTGTCCAGTTTAAGCAGGGCCAGAGAAAACAACTTCAAGGTGGTCTATATCGTCTGTATATGCAGAACAGTGGCTTAAGTTTTCATTGACAATTGGGTCACACTGAATGTATAACGCAAGTCATAGACGGGATTTGGGGTATTCCTCCCACTTCTTTCTATATTGATACATTTTGTGTGTTGATTTTTGTCATTATAGTGTGATTTATAAGTTTGACCTCCCCTCCCCACACACACACTTACTATACCGATGTCCTCAAAACCATAGGTGTGGGAACCGAGGGCATTGGGGGCACCTATTGAAATAGAAAAGTGCTCTAAATTTTTGTCCCAAAAAATAGGAAACTGGTGACTTTTTTTTTTCATTATATGGGAGGAATGTGTTCCGATAGGAACAGTTCTCCTTCCTATAAATGAAGTGTCCTTTACTTTACCTGTTTACTTTCTTGTTTTGGGCCTACTTATTCATCTACACATTGGAATGGGGAACATGTCTTGGGAAGAGCCCCTAAGAGGTCGTGCCCCCACCTCCACTTTTTCGAAAGCTTCCTCTACATCGCTGCTCAGAATAACTTACATGATCTATCGACTGTCAATCGGAAGAAATTGGGCAAAAATAAAACGATGTTTCCATCCTTTTCATCAGATTTTTAGATAAAGTATCCAAATTCTGTTGCTTTATACTCCCCCCTCCCCTCGCCCCATCCCCTCCCCACCCCACCCCTTACAATCATCGGGTGATATGCGCCTGACGTGACAGGATTTATTTTTATGGGAGGGAATGAGAACTAGAGGGG
>JAIGNY010003095.1:0-10673 GCA_020152595.1 Chiridota heheva
GATTAACAATCATGTTGCCATTACTCCCATGCTGTTATATATAAGATTAACAAGCATGTTGCCATTACTCCTATGCTGTTATATATAAGATTAACAAGCATATTGCCATTACTGCCATGGTGGTATATATAAGATTACCAAGCATGTTGCCATTACTCCCATACTGTTAGATATAAGATTAGCAAGCATGTTGCCATTACTCCCATTCTGTTATATATAAGATTAACAAACATGTTGCCATTACTGCCATGATATTATATATAAGATTAACAAGCATGTTGCCATTACTGCCATGCTGTTATATATAAATTAGCAAACATGTTGCCATTACTCCCATGCTGTTACATATAAGATTAACAAGCATATTGCCATTACTCCCATGCTGTTATATATAAAATTAGCAAGCATGTTGTTATTACTCCCATGCTGTTATATATAAGATTAACAAGCTAAGGTCAGCGCTGGGAAACAAAGAACTACCAAATAGTAACAAATTTTAAACTTCCTCGTCCAATTAATAGTTTAACCAGAAAGAGATCTAAATTCTGGAAAGAATTGTCTTTTCAAAAGCACTTGTAGGTTCCAATTTATCACAGGCTCATGAAAGTTGGATTTCTTTTTTTCAAAGTTTCAAAATGTTTGAGTGAAGTCCTAACTTAGTGTCCTTGCTTTGAAAATTACCAAACGCCCTAGATTTTGATTTAGATATGATGATGGAGATTCGGAATCGGAATGTAACTGCTTGCATTCAAAGAGAGTTGGTGAGGAAAAGAAGACATTCTCTGATGTCACAAATGTAAATATAAAATGCACAATTTATTAGAATATGGCAAAATGCTGAAACTTTGATGAAGCTTTTTGCTATTTGTTATGATATGTAAGAAGCTACTCTTATGTTATTTTGGTTGATTTAGAAACAACAAAAAAGGTTTACTAGTTTACTATCACATCATGAGCTTTTTAAGAGTCGTGAATAGATAATCAATGAGAACAATGTCATTCAAAACTTAAAATGAAAGAGGCTTCTTCCAGCTCCGGAGGAAGGACATACACATTTTGCAAAGTCATTTTCCTCTTTATTCTCTAAGTCAACAGTTATGAATATTGATTAGCACTCGATCGAGTTTACTTAGAACTTGGTTAAAAGAGCGACATCGGCATAAGGATATCATAATTACAATTCGTTCCTATTATTATTTGATTGGTTCAAATTTCAACAAATTGTTAGATCATATCCTTAAATCATATTCCACACTATGTTAATGATATGTCAACGTTTATGTGGCCCAGTGGATAAGTCTACAGCCTTTGGGTGATATCATTTTGTCCCAAACGTAACGAGTTATTAATTAGACTATTTATTTTTCTCTTTTTTTTTCTCATTTGATTTTTTTCTTAATTGACTAACCTTTTGGTGTACCTTTACGGGGTAAATTTATATTAAACTAACGACGAATTTGTAACTGGTTTTAACCATGTCTGGAGCCTGGATGCTTCCGTAGATGGGACAAGGGAGTGTCAATAGAGACACAAATTTTGATAAACATTATACCACTTGTGTTACTTTCAACTGTGATTACAACCTACTATTCTAACAGTATACTATCTTAGCTAAGAGGAAATGGTCATGGGCATTTACAGAACAGCTCCCGTTAAGCCTGTAATCACGATTATTTACAAAAAATGAAGCCGAAGTTTCAAGATGCAAATTTCCTGAAATAGTTTTGTAAAATTGTTCAAATTCAAACTATCACACAAGTATATGGGCAAGCATTATGAAGTATTAATAATACTAATAAAAAGTATAGTCAAAAAAAGAAATAAATCTTTGGGCCTGGATCTCCCTATGCCACCCAAAACAACAGAGCTTGAAAGGATCATCATTTTATTTATTGGATAGGATTTATGTGAGATAAAAAGAATTGACATCGCTTGTTAATATTTGTGATGAATGCAGATGAATGCAGATGAATGCAGATGTATTCTTTGTGAGATGATTTCCATGAGTACGTCACCAGTATTGATATCAAATTGATACCAGTAACAAATTGTTGGATACTTTTGACTATGTCAATAACCTTAGTGGCTTTTAAATCAATGATATTGTTGACAGAATCTTATAAGCTGCTTTAACAATGAATATAATCTCTCAAAGAATTATAAAACCCTATAAACAATCAGGTCAACATTCTTAGTTCAACAATGACACTTTTTAAACATTATGTTTAGATGCGTGACCCACTGTGAGCTAATATTAATTCCAATTCCTTTTTGATATGAAAGTATATTTTAGAAGAGGGGTACACACGTTTACACACATATGTTAACTGCATCCTATGGTGGGGATAAATACAAATATCCACAATTGTCACCTTTTACAATTGTTCCATATGCCAAAACACCACTTCTTTCTACTAATTTCAGGTGTATCGCCAGTTGGAGGGAAAACAAGTGGAAAGTTGTTTATTAGGGATGGCGCTATGCACTTTAATTTGTGATGTCATACTATGTACTTTGGGTTGTCAAATCTTGCTTTGTAGGTACAGACAAGATATTTGTATACACACAATATATACCAGCATATGACATACAAGTAGGGAATCGCAGAAACCTTAAAATTAAAGGAAATGTATCGTCTAACAAATACATTCAGAAGTGAGCGCCGCCGTGCTGGTAACGTCACTTCTGGTTTTCAATTTTCCCTATTGATCGCGAGAAATTGTCGATGTTATCGATCACACATCCGCCGGACCGAACATAGGGGCTGACATGTGTTATCGATAACGTCACAGATTTCTCATCGTCAATAAGGAAAATTGAAAACCGGAAGTGACATTACCAGCACGGCAGTGTTAACACTAAATGCATTTATGGGACGATACCTTTCCTGTTTGCCTGTAAGAGGTAACTATTCTTCAAAGGCATGAAGATGATGAAATCGTCAACATCTGTGCTTTCTCAGTCAATTGGGGATATCCCCAATTGCAGATGTGTCCCTAATTGGAAGTCGTGTAAACATATGTCCCAAATTTCCACCTCCTGGCAAGTGCACATCCACACACATGCACACACGCACACATATACATACAGTTTTGTCTATATACTCAGAGGACTCGAAAAAAGAAATGACGAAAAAACGTCTAACTATAGGAATTGTATATATCATGCGTGGTTCAGCGTGGAAACATGATTTCAGTATTAAACACGGAATTCTACAAAAACAAAAGCAATTACCGTACCCTTTAATACATCGACAACAGTTGGTGTTATGTGGAAATTCATAAAGATTTTGAGGTCTTGACCAAATACATGTGTTATCATCATGTTGGCAGGTTAAAGCAGGTCGGTAAACACAAATTAAGTCAGGCTATTTTTGGAGGTGTGGGAGGTTAGGGCCATGAAGCTAAGGATATTGAAGGATATTGGGCATTTAGACATGACAATTGGCCAATTTTGACACATACAATTGAAATTGTATGCAACAAAATCAACGACATTTACCGTGGGCTTCAGCTGAACGTAAGATATACATTTTTCCTAAACAGTTAAAGCCATGGGCAAATCAATTACCAAAGAACACCAAACTATCACGAAAACCCCACCAAACTCATCCACCCACCTTCTCATTCAATCATTTTAATAGTAAAACATCTTGAAGAATGAAACATTTAAAACCCATTTTTGTAAGCTATTAGGCCTTACATGTATGTAAGAAAGTGTTGTCTATTCATGTATACATAAATTGTTGTCCATTTGCATTTAGAACATGCCACATTGGAAAAATTCAACAACAGAAAATGTTCAGATGTTTATGTTTTCTTCACACTTAAATGACAAGTTTTAGACAGACAATGTGCCATCATTGGCCTACGTGGATTCAGTCGTGTATGGACGTTATTTTTCATCCTTCAGTAATATCTTGTTTTTCATTCTTCTCTTTCTGCCTCATCTGGCACCTAGGCGCTTTTTGCGATCCATGAAGCACTGCATAAAACAGGTGCTGCTAATGTAGTAATTTCCCGATAACGTGATAACGACCAAAAATGTAGCAAAAATAACCGATAATGTAGTAACGACCCATAATGTAGCACAAAGTATACCAAAAATGTAGTTATGACCGATAATGTAGTTATGACCGATGATGTAGTTATGACCGATAATGTAGTTATGACAGATAATGTAGTTATGACCGATAATGTATTTACGATCGATGATGTAGTTGTGACTGATAATGTAGTTATGACCGATAATGTAGTTACGATCGATAATGTAGATATGACCGATAATGTAGTTATGACCGATAAGGTATTTACGATCGATAATGTAGTTATGACTGATAATGTAGTTATGACCAATAATGTAGTTATGACCGATAATGTAGTTATGACCGATAATGTAGTTATGACTGTAAGTGAATTTGATGATACCTTTTGCCGTTCATTGTATAAAAAGATATTAAAATTCAAAATGCGGTAAAATGGTCAACTTTTAACCGATTTTGATGACACCTTTTGCCGTTCATTATATAATAAGGTATTAAAATTCAAAATGTAGTAAAATGGTCAACTTTTAACTGATTTTGATGATACCTTTTGCCGTTCATTATATAATAAGGTATTAAAGGTAATACAATTCAAAATGCGGTAAAATGGTCAACTTTAACTGATTTTGATGACACTTATTGCCGTTCATTATATAATAATGTGATAAAATTTAAAATGCGGTAAAATGGTCAACTTTTAACCGATTTTGATGATACCCTTTGTCGTTTATTATATAATAAGGTATTAAAATTCAAAATACCGTAAAATGGTCACTTTTAACGATTTTGATGATAAATTTTGCAATGTTCATAATTTATAACACATTTTCTTCCATTTAAGTGTTTAAGCTCTCAAGTTGTTGCTACCCGTCCGTAGATCTTTAAATGCCGTGACTTGAATCATTAAGATTTTGCAATTCATGTCGTGATTCAGAGAAGTTTGCTGACTTATTCCAGCGGCCGCGGAAGGTCATAGCTTTTGAGGCGGACTTTCAACACAAGCTATTTCTAATTTATCAGTTATTGGTGACTTATCTATTTTGCATATCATTATGAATCAAATTATTTGGGCGGATAATCCGGTGCGTCCGCCTCCTGTTGCCCATGTAATCCCAGGCAAGGATATCTAATTCTACCCCACATGCCTGATTGTGGGATCCACAAGTTCAACGTTGCACAATCGCTCGGTTAGTCTGGAAGACTTATGTATGAACTTAAATGGGGTTCATCTGCGGATGCAAGAACATTATAAGTTTACTTGATGCTGCTTTTTGCTGATTGCATGGTGGAGTAAACGTTGAGAAATACACCGCATGGAAAAAGCAAAGCCAAAACCATCCAAGTTGATAAACCCTATGCCTCTCTTTTCTGTCAATAGGAATTGTTCTGATTTTGAATTATGTGAAACACAACTAGTCATGACATGTGTACATGCTAAAAAAAAGGACTTCTGACCAAGGAAGAAGAGTTCGCAGTCGGGTACCAACACTGCCTGCGTTATCAAGGAAATTGAGGAAGTATGTTATAGCTTTTCTTCTCTTTAACTCAATGAATCCTGCCTGTAAGGAGTAAAACTAATGTTAAGATAAACTGAATGCAATATCTTGTACATGGCGTTGTGTTTATTCCAAGACTAATCATGAGGCTTCAAAACACACGCAAAAGGTCCATACGCGTATCGTATAATCAAAACTCCTCGCGCAAACCGGTTAAAAGACCGCTGTGTGATGGATAAGCTCAAGAGGCGCACTCAAACGGCTTGATTTTCTATAAAGTCATGTCAAATACTTATTATGTTAGTTTGTCGAGCTTAAGTACAAGCGCTTATAAGATAGCTGCGAAAGCGTGTCTTTCTAATCTAGAAATGAAGAAATGCGCGCTTTGTATTAATCACACGTTTTTTTTTCTTCCGGTAATGCCCATTTGTGCGTTGAGCCGCTGTGCATACACACGATAGGATGCTAGTAAAAAGGATTTTGAAATACTCAACCTGTAGGTAATCATCCAATCACAAGTCAGGAACTAGTTACGAAATAATCTGCGCTCTGTGAAATGCGCGTCTTTTTGCCGCAAAATGGTGGTATTCAGTGCGTATGGCGACACATGCAAAAATACCTACAAGCTTTTCCCCACGCACGGTTTATTTTTTCCTGTCCAATTACCGGCCATAATTTACTGACGAAACAATCCATGTCGTTCGAAGTACGTGTGTATATGCGCCATCGTGCGTTTTCAATACCTCTACAAAAGTGGTAGTAGCGCTAAATAACGCAGATGGTGTTGCATATAACTTTTACACTAATTACTTCGAAAAGTTCAACTCTGCATGTGCAGAGCAGAAATGCGCGTATAAAGTGCGCACGCATATTCTAAAACGAAACATGTAGCATTGGAACATCATGGAAACGTGAGTAAACGTTCAGAAAAAAATCAGAACAGAAGAAATGTGATTAACAGACAGACGTGAAATTTTCTTTCTCTGTCTATTTTTCCCATTTCCTTCCGCAGTGGACCACTTGAAATCATTTGTTTTGGATATTTTACCCATGGAGAAGATTTTTGAAGTGGGGAAAGTGATTTTCAGCACACTGTTACAACAGTAAGTAGAATAAAGTTCATTGTACTATTATCTAGGCCTATATCGGGGTTTCCAAACCTGTTACTATAGGTAGGTGAATGCAAGAATCAGGAAGGGTGGGTGGGGAGAGGGGGGGGGGGAATGAACCGCTAATAATTGTGCCGGAAATTGTATCATCTACATGGCTTGGAGATGGTTTGGAAAATTCTTTGTCTTATAATTAAGGGGATAATTAGGTTCCCCTTTCGTCTTTTTTAGAAAGACGTCAGGGGTAAGAAAAATCCAAGTTCATCAGCTAAAATAAATTGGGGAGGTCGGACATCCAGAAATGTTGTGGTGCACGGCGACGTAACAATGCTTTTTTGACAATCTCGAAGTTCAGTCAAAGGGGAAAACAAACAGTCAGTTATCATTGTAGTCAATGGGAGGAAAACCTATTTTTTGTAATTTTTCATCAAATACTGTACAGAATTTATTTTTCTTCACAAATGTTGTGTATTAGATAATAGTTTCCAACATATATGAGTACCAATAATTTTCGCTGACTGGCTAAGGCGACACAAGTATTCATAAAAAAAATTCCTATTGACTGTAATGATAAAGTTTCCCCTTCAACTTGGCAAAACCGTACTGAGCCCGTACACGGTTACGTCGAACCGACCACCTCAATAGCAACACCCATCCAACGTAGATGAAATTCATGTATTGTATGATTTGTATAAACACGTGTGTCGGAGATGTGAGTTTTTTTGCAAATTAATCTTACTGACTAACAAAAACTCTTTCATATATAGTTTTACCCCATAATTTGAGCATTTTTAATATCTTAAGATTCAGTAAAGTATGTTTCGAGTCTCAAAGATTCACTGATACCCTGACAACGGACAAGAATAATACGACCGTTGCGTAAATTTAGAGTCTTATGTCAAAAGACAGACTAAACTACTCTAATTAGGAGGCTCCAAAAACTTAAGTGTGAAGTTAGTCAGCAGACAACTTATTCTTTAACAGCTTATTGGAGAAAAGAGATTAATTCTTTAATCAGTATAGTTGTTTCCTCGTGATCTGTCGGTCATTTTCAGGTCATACTCCGTGATCTACTGCGGCGGGCGTTAAGTGGAAGCTTCAAAATATTGTTTGACTCCTCTATCAGGTAGTCAGGAGGGATTCAATATAAAATGTATTTTTTTGTAAGTGACCGAGGATACTCCCCCCACCCCCCCCCCCCACCCCCACCCCCACCCCCAACCCCGTAAATATGCTCTTTGTCCAAATCGCAGTTGGTCCCCGTCATCGCGTCCAAATCTCACTGACTCACCATCCCACCCCACCTCGTCACACACACGTTTCCAGTCCTGGCTACGGTACTGATGATGATAGAGAAAGTTATATACAAACTGAAGAAAAATTCGGCATAGATAACGTAACTTCTTTTCAAATGGACGGCCCAACAGCCCATTGTAATCGATCATACTGATATACTAAAGTCAAACTTTGTATTTGGTTCTGAAGAATCTTAGTAATTCCGTGTATAACGTCACCACAATTTATAAAGATGAAAATGTCAAATCATGCACACTAAAAGTTGAAAATAAAATTGTAATTGGTATTATGAAAGTGTTGCACTGATTTCTACATGCACTGATTTCCGTCAGGAAATGTTCTTTTACAGGTTTTAAAAGCGCGTAAGGTAGAAAATAAATGCACCGCGCACTGCGTAAATAGCCATCCACTCCCGAGTCAGGGATTAGAAGCGAAACAATAAGTACGTTTCCAGATATACACGCATGTTGATTTTACTTCCGGAAACTTTTCGGCACCCCTCCTGTCCGTTTGTGCGTCAAGCCGAGTTGCATACACACGATAAACCTTTTCATATCAGAATCGGTAATTTCCGGAAATCTAATTTAATTAATGTCACATGGCCGAAATTCACGTGACCATAATGGACCAATCAATTTCTGGCGGAATCCTGATCGTCTGCACAATTTACTAGCGTATGAGTTCAAGCCCATTAAAAACCAAAATTGTACACACTAATCAACAGTATATGCATACAAAAATAGGCACTTCACTGAATTATTCAGAGACTTAAATTGGTTAGGAAATTCCATACCAAACAAAAAACTTCGTATGAAGTGTATTCAACCCCATTCACACAAGTTTTCCGATTATCCAAAACGTGTCGTCCCATTCACAGATTACAAGGGATTTGCTGCCGAAAGTTCTCGATACTGCTTTCACATTTTGTTGTGTCTAAATTGTGCACAAATGCTTTTAATGTTTCGTAAATGCTGAGGGAATATGAACCCCAACGAACGTTCAGTGTTCCGTTCACAAAAAGTGCATTTTACTAGCACATTAGGCAACTCCATGCAACCCCATGTATTGAACGTACTTACTACTGTGTCATAAACGCTACTAACGTTAGGGGCCTTGTAAGGTAAAATTTTAACTTCAAACCTTACCTGGTTATCGCATATTCCTTACTTGCAACAGTCTGCAGGAAAACTTCCTATCCTCGTCAGTGGCGTGATGGCATGGGGAGGGGGGAGGGGAAATTTCCCCCAGCGAAGCTTTCTGAGTGCCCAAAGGACGCCAAAATTGTCCTGAAAATATATCTTTTATGTGTTGATCAATAACTTCTTCTTATCTTATATATTATTTTCACGTAATATTCTGTTTTATCGTCCAAAAGTGCATACATTTTCCACAGAAAAGACCAAATTTCTTGGCAATTCACCCCAAACGCAACCATTGACACTTGGGCGGGTCCCTGGATTTTGCGCCTGGACAATAGAAGATGCATGAAGATATAGCATGTCAGCAATATTAAATATCTGCCCCTCTCATGAAGGGCAACAATTTGATCGAATTTTTCCCATTCCCCCTCTTTCCTCCTGCCCCCTTTCCCCTGCCCCACCCCTTTCCCCTTTTTTTTCTTCGGAATATCTTCAATTTCCAAAAATCTCCTTCATTTTCTGGGAATTCTCCTTAAATTTTCGAGAAATTTCCTTCATTTTCGGGAAATTTGCTTCCATTTTTCGGAAATTTCCATCATTTTGGGATATTGTATTCAATATTTAAAATTGTCTTCAATTCTCGGAAAAATTCCGTCAATTTTCGACATTTTGGGGAATTTTGTAGGAAACGTTTCTTCAATTTTAGGGAAATTTCATTTATTTTTGGAAAATTTAATGCATTTTCGGGAAAGTTTGCCTACATTTTTGTGAATTTTTTTTCATTTTAGGGATAATTTCTTCAATATTTCCTTCATTCTGCGGAAATTTTCTTAAATTTTCGGTAAATTTCCTTCCATTTTCGGCATTTTGGGGAATTTTTCTTCAAATTTTGTGAAATTTCCTTCATACTAGGGATATTTTCTTTAATATTTAGCAAGTTTTCTTCAATTTTTCGGAAATTTTCTAAACGGTGCCATATAAACATGCATGGCAATCTTTTAATTTCGGGGAAGGAGGGGGGCGCCAAAATGTGCCCCCCCCCCCTCCATCTCAGTGAAACATGACCCACCACGCCACTGATCCTCGTGGAAAATGAAAACCATTCCCATAACTTAAGAAAACAAATATCCAGGCAGAGCAATTGCAACTTTGAAGCAAATTTAGAGACTTTACGTGTACATACAAAAAAAAATACATTTTACATGACCCTGCAGCTAATTGGTTGGTTAGTAAAAGGAAAATTCCTCCAGCATTTGATTGGTTAAGGACTATGACGTTTCACGATCGGATAAACTCGGTTTGAAAAGGTCTATGCTAGAAAAAGGATTTTAAAATACTCAACCTGTAGGATATTATCCAATCACAAGTCAGAAACCAGTTACGAGATAATCTGCTCTCTGCAAATGCGCTTCTTTTTTGCCGCCAAATGGTGGTATTCAGTGCATATGGCGACACATGCAAAAATACCCTACAAGCTTTTCGCCATGCACGGTATATTTTTTTCCTGTCCAATCATCGGCCATAAGTTGCTGACGAAACAATCCATGTCGTTTGAAGTACGTGTGTATCTTAGGTCTGATATGCGCCGCAT